>JABUQX010046060.1:57500-87810 GCA_015478945.1 Trachelipus rathkii | reverse complement strand
TAAATATAATAATACAGCTATATATAATTATATATTATATAATCTATATAATATATAATACTATATATATATATATATACATAGCTATTTTTTACAGTAAAATATTATATATTAAATAATTTATTAAACATCTAATATAGGATATCTTATATATTATATCTTATCAATTCTTCATAGAATATCGCGCTATCGATATATATTTCGACTATATCAAAATCGAGGTCAGAAAGAAACTTAAGTTTGACTATATATACTATATATTACTTAGTATCTATACTAATAACTTATATCTATTATATCATAATACTATATAATAACAACTTCCAATAACAATACTGACAAAACCTAATATATATTATATTATATCCACATGTATGTCACCATCTAGACAATATTAATATAATATACGCGATCGCTATAACACACCCTAAATAAATAATAGTTATACATATAATCAACTTTCCGACCCTCACCATTCATTTGCGCTACCTTCTGAGCAGGTCAAGCATTAGTACCGACACACATGTCAGCACCGCAGGATAGAGACTTGCCTAAAACAACGCGATTCGGGCAAGGAACACATATTAATACTTTTATTGTGGGTTCTGCGTCCCTTCCCAAATTCCAAGTCAGTACGTTGGTTGACTGGGACAGTCTCGATAGGCCCATGTGGCTTTTTACTGTCTCTATATTCTTAATGTCTTAATTAGTACTGCTACTCTGGGACTGGATCCCAAGTTTTTATACTTTTCATTTTTGATCCTTCCAGGTTAGGTCTTATTTTAGGTTCTCTTAGTTCGTGGTTATGAGTATGTCTAGTTAAGTGTACATTGATCCTCCGATAAGCCGACATTATAAACACCATACAAATCACTATCACTTCAATATTATGACCACACCATAACCCCACCGCACAAGAATGACGCGGCCCTGTACACCACACAGCTATACAGAAACTGACTAAAGACCACCAATCTCCGACTACGCCACAATAACAAACCCTCATGATGGACCCAAACTCCATAAGCAATCACCAATTCTAAAAATAACTTCATAACCCATACCAACTCAAAAACACACAACAAGTAATTACACAGAGCCGAACATCAGAAACGATCACATGCGCATCTACGAGAACCATCCCTCACACAAACGAAATACACCTGTACCGTAACAACCTTCTGTCACGCCGGAAATATATTAACCTTGATGGACTGAACAAATGAAAATCCTATGGGAGCTTTAACAACTTTGAAAGGCTGTACCTTTTTTGCCTAAATAGAGCTACAATTTTCGTTTTCATTATTCTTCATTACTAATTTTTTAGAGTATATCCTGTGATTTTTATAAAAATCTGGGGTGACATTCCTCTGCACTACTATTACCTAAGATTTAACATGAATATGATATCTGGGCCCAAATTGCAAGTTAATAAAGAAAAGATCTTAGATTTCTGAAATGGTGATTTTACCAAATTTTTAGACCTGCTTAGTATAATTGACTGGGAGGTAATAGTAGCGCAAAGGGGTGTCACCCCCGATTTTTATGATAATCACAGGATATACTCTATAAAAAATAATGAAGAATAGTGAAAATGAAAATTGGCAGTCTCTTTAAGAAAAAAAGTTAGCCTTTTAAAGTTAAAACTCCCATAGACTTTATTTTTGATCTATCAAGGTTAGGTCTCATTTGAGGCCTCTAGTTCAGGTAATGAATAGTTTTGTTAGGCATTCACAGAGAAAATCTATGTAGAATTAACAAATCCTAACATAACCTGAACTAGGATGGCCCTAAAACGAGCCCAAAGGCCCACTAATTTTTTTTATAAGAAGGCTTATGAGAAAATTTTCAAAAGACTTAAATCTTATTCGTTTTTTTTTAAGCTTCATTTTTAATTTTTTAGAGTATATTCCTGTTATGATTTTAATTATATGTTAAATTATATATATTATAATAAGTATGATATAAAAAAAAAACACTATATATATATAATAAATATTATATTTATATACCTATATAGTACATATATGTATGAACATATATATATATAAATATATAGGTATATATATAGATATACATATATATACTATATATAATTAGGGATTACCGGATTACCAGAAAAGAGGTCCGATACCCGATACCGATCCGGATAGCCGATACCGCGATACTCTATTATTTTTAGGTGTCCGATACGATACCGATACCGGATACCGATACTGTTAATTAATTATTTAATAAGTTACACGGTAATAAGATAAAACATTTGTGCACTGCTAGGCAACTCAAGATTGCATTCCCTTTACAAACAATACTTAGTCATTTATATTTCATATGCGTTGTGCCCAAGTATATTTATTCTATAAATTAAAATAGTACCTTATTAAGGCAATAATAATTGCAATATAATATTATTTCTTTTTATATGTTTGTTGTTTTTCATTTAAAAGATATTCCATTTCCATTTTCAGTAAGTATTAACAAAGTTTAGCGACTAGCTTTTATGCTTTAACATATATTTCATATTTACAAGAAGATTCTTTTAACTAGCCTTACAATTATAAAGAATAAAAAACATGCAAAGAAGAGACCGTCAATTAATTCAGCCGAAAAATTAAAATAAAAAAACGCATTACTCAAACATGACATAATAAAATACTCCTTTAAGGTAGATATCATTCAACACTCAAATTCAAAAATTCACAAATTGTAATGCAAAAACATTTAGCTTTCACTAGTATCTGCCAAGAGACTGTTCCTTTTTTGGGCGGTGTTGACATTCCTAGCCGTACACCTACACTGATAAATACGCTCTCTCTGTACTGTGATGAGAGGACCGGTGCGGGTTGCTGATAATTATTTTGCCTGCCTAAGCACGCTGATAAATAATGAAAACCTTGGCCATTTTCATGGCCCAGCCGCATGAAACGATTCCTCTTCTGTAGGCAGCCAATCTCATGTTTTTCGTAGAGCCCATCTTCCTCTTTCACAGAGCTGCAAAGTAGTTGAATTATATTTGCTCCTTTATGACTGTTCTCTTCAGTCTTTACGATGAGGTTCCCTGGTGTGGATTCCTTTGAAGGTGAATAAGATGTCAATGAATTTCGGCATTGAACTTATCAAAGTCTAACATATCCAAATCCTCGATCTTCAGTAGGTTTATTTTGCTGAAAAGCCACCATCGTCACTATCAGTGCCGTTGCCAGGGGTTGATTTAAGGCCGGCCTTCCACTTCTCTGTCTCCTTTTTTTGCTCTTTTTTTTGTTCAAGCGAGCAAGCTCCTCGGCTATGCTATTTAAGCATTCTAGAAGTGGTCACCGTCGGAGATGCCATTCTGTGGGGTTTCAGCTAGCTTTAAGGAATTTCCTTATTATTTTCCAATAATTTTATTTTTACAGTTGTCACCGCCGCCTATTCAAGGAGGGGTATTCAAGGAGTGGGGTTTGAACGCCTCAAAAATCCACCTAACGCAAAATTACGCGTATGAGCACAGACGCAGGCTTAAAGTGAGGGAAATGAAAATTGAGTCAGGAATCACAGAAGATGCGAGAGAATTCCACAGAACAGAGGTGACAGGAAAGAAAGAAGCACCGCCCAGCGAACCAGTCTGGAGTTACTAACATTAACACAAAACTCAATGTGCCGACACAGCACCCCCTTGTGCAACGAGGGTGTCTGTAAAGGTGGTGGTACCCGAGTGGATAGTTCCCTCGAGCCCTTGCCTCTAACCAGCTACACTATTAGAAAAGCGGATTAATTGATAAGAGATTAATTGATAAAATAGAAAAGAAAATCAATGTAAACTAGAAGTACATGGACAGTTTATTAAGTTCTTTTTGGCCTTTGACTCGACCGGTATATCCAAAAGCCGCGCGATGAAAACCAGAGCCCCCTGCCACCCCCCCACAGAGTAGATGAGCAGTACTCCATAACAAGGGCGATGAGATCCTTGTATAGGTGGAGCAACTAACTGAGAAGAGGCAAAAAAAGTCTCGCACTCTAAACAGAACTCCCAGTTTTCTTTGAGGCTGCCGCCCTAGCAACAACTGTGATTTGAGGTTCAAACATTTTTTTGTTTATGTTAAGGCCAAGGATGTTATATGTCAACAGGAGAGACGAAGAGAACCGTCGAAAGAATAGAAAAGTTAAGATGTCTTAGGAGAGAGAGATTTGTTAGCAAGTTGGAAAACAGCATGGCAGCACGTATCAGGCGCGAACGCGCGCTGCTCGGCAAGTAAACCACAAGTTTAAAGCAATTAAATTTCACAATCTTTGAGCACGACCCAACCCTGAACATTACTACCAGATCGCGAGAATAGAATCGGAAAGATAAGACGAGATGCAATTCAGGAAGTAAAAGATTCGGAGCGCGAATTGCATATGAGTTGAAGATATGAAGGCCCGTCAATCGTACATCGACATATGAGTGGATAGAGTTAGAATTGCAGGTGCTAAATTCATTGATGAAAAAAAAAGCCTATAAATGAATAGTAGGAGATAAAACAGAACCTCTGAGGAACACCACTATTGACAGAAAAAGAAGTCGCCCATCAACAACAGCCGACATTGAGCGATTTGAAAGAAAGCTAGACATAAGTAAGCAAAGAGAAGAAGGAAACCCAAAGGACATCATTGTGGCAAACAGTGTTGTGTTCAAACAAACATATATTTGAGTTTGACCATAAATAAATTTATCACAGTTATTTGGGAAAACCATAAAATCGTTAAATTTTTTAATCATATTTCTTGTTGGGTTGTATTTTGAGCAAATTTTATTTTATTTTCCTAACATTATTTTTTTCCATGAGATTCCAGATGATCTAAGAAGTGAGAGTTGAGAAGAGTTTCAAAGATCTTAGAAAGAATACAAGTGAGAGCTATAGGGGGATAGTTAGAAGGATCAGAGCAGCATCCTTTTTTCGGAATAGGTTGGACATATGCGCGCTTCAACACTGAGGGAAAGTCTTGCTAGTATTGAGGCATAGAAATATAGTTGAACGAGGAGTGGGGTCAGCACGAAGCACACTTCCTCAAAACTCGGCGAGGAAAATCCCATCCGGGCCACCCGCCTTCCTAACGCTTATAGAACTCAGGAGCTCATGCACCCGATCAATTGAAATGACAGGCTAAAAGCAATTAGCGACAGCTGAGAGAGAAGGGCCGAAGGGCGAAGAGCGTAATACCAGAATCGTCCAGCGTTGAATTAGAGAAAATTAGGAGGCCAAAGAGATGATTGCCTTTTCAGTTGAGCTATTAACAACAAGAATCATCGGAGCGAGATAAGAGGAGGAACGGATGATTTACGGCAGAAGTTGTTAGAGATGTTTTGGCCAAGAGGCCCAGCAGAGATTTGTCAGTTAGGAGAACCAAAGGAGGGTCAGCCCGCCATTTTCGCTTATTGAAAGTCGGCTTTAGTATCGTCAAAGAGTATCCCTGCCCAACGATTTCTAGACCTGAATGCAAACAGATTCAGAAATGGGAGGAGAACAGGAGAATATTTCCACACCCGATAACATTGTCTCTAGCCTGAAGGCCAGAGAACATCGAGGCATCGAGCCATGGATTTTGAGTAGAGAAAAAAGATTTAGTCGAAGAAGGAATGAACCTGCTCATCCCTATTAACAATTACAATTCCCACTTTATCGGCAGAATCTGAAGCGGCTTAAGAGTCAAAGCAGTCACTTCAATTATAGTTTAGCGTAGAAGCAACGCAATGCCCCCCCAATAGGCCCGATCAAACTGCCAGAAAAACCGCATAGGGCAGGTATGGAGATGCTTGCGAGAAAGAAGTATTAAAATTAAGCTGATATAAGCGTTTGTGGTCAGATTTATCGATAGGAGCGAAGGTGTGTGGATTATTTTATAGAGAGAGCCGAACTAGTGGTGAAACAGATACGTAAGTGTGCTTCAAGTAATCGGTTGGGACGATCCGTGCGGATGTCCTTGTGTAGGCTTATTTAATCAGCTTTGCTCCAGATGTTGAGCAATAACTGAATGTATCGGCTTACCTCCCAACTAAATCAGTACGAGCGGAACCCAACAATTCAGTGTTATTTGTTGTACATTGAAAATCCCCATAAATAGAAGACCTCAGTATTGGGCATGCAGAAGAATGATAACAGTCTCGATGAGAAGTAGTAATGTATCAAAAAAGCGCCATGAAAATCTGTATCTGCCTTCGCGAGAACATGTAGCCCAGAAGCATAAGAATATTGTTAGTAGAAGGAAGAAAGATTTAAGCCACAGAACATCGAAGTTAGGAGATTCTAGATTCTTTCCGGAAGGAGTAAAAGAACTAGAGGTTAGAAAGAAAAAATTACCACAAACTAAAACAGAACTCCCAGCTTTCTTTGAGGCCGCCCTACCTAGCAACCACTGTGATTTGAGGTTTTCAAAACATTTTTGTTTATGTTACAAGGCCAAGGATGTTTATATGTCAACAGGAGAGACGAGAGAACCGTCGAAAGAGATAGAAAAGTTAAGTGCTTATAGAGAGAGAGATTTGTAGAAGTTTGCCGACCAGCCATCTTACATTTGTAGAAGTTGCGTTTTAAAGAATTAAATTTCACAAGCTTGCGACGACCCAACCCTGGAAATTTTATCTAGATCACGAGAATAGAATCGGAAAGATAAGAGCGGAGATCAATTCTAGAAAGTAAAAAGTAAAAGCGGAGCGTCACAGTTTGAGTATGAGTTGAACTAAGGGTCAAGTCGATCGACATATGCAGTGGATTAGAGTTAGATGCCTGCCCAGGTGAAAGCAATCATTGATGAAAAGCAGGATTATAAATAGGAGATAAAACAGAAACCCTGAGAGGAACAACACTATGACAGAAATAAGAAGAAGTCGGCCCCATTAACAACAACCAACATGGACATGCGATTTGAAAAGAAAGCGTAGAACATAAGTAAATCAAAGAGAAGCAAGGAAACCAAAGCCGAGGGCGAACTTGGATAACAGGGACGCGTGCCATACCCGTCAAATGTTTTTGCGATATGTCAAGCGCCCAACCACACAAGTCCTTCCCGTAGTCCTAAGGGCGGAAAACCATGTAAATCTGTTAAAATAGGAAAGTATATCAGCCATAGATCTCAGAGCACCGAAAGCACCTAAGTGCCGCGTATATCAGAAAGAAGCGTTAAATAGATTCCAATGCATCTAGGAAGCTGAGAGTTGAGACGACCGGTTTCAAAGATCTTAGAAAGAATACAAGTGAGGGCTATAGGGCGATAGTTAGAACGATCAGAGCAGCATCATTTTTTCGCAATAGGTCGAACATATGCGCGCTTCCAAACACTGAGGGAAAGTGCTAGTATTGAGCATAGAGAATATAGTTGAACGATGGTGTGTGGGGTCAGCACGAAGCACACTTCCATCAAAACCGGAGAGAATGTCCATCCGGGCCACACTCGCCTTCCATAAACGTTCATAGAATCAGGGAGCTCATGCACCCCGATCAAATGATAATTGACAGGTAAAGGCCATAGGACATGCATGAGAGGAGCAAGGAGGAGGAAGAGGAAATACCAGAATCGTCCAGGCATGAATTAGAGGAATAATAGGAGGCCAAAGAAGATGATTGGCCTTTTCAGTTGCAATTAAATAACAACAGAATCATCAGAGCGAATAAAAGAGGGAAAGAGGAAGAGATGATTTACAGAAGTTGTTAGAGATGTTTTGGCAAGAGGCTCAGAGCAGATTTGTCAGTTAGGAGAACCAAGAAGAGCGTAGCGCCCATTTCGACTTTATTGAAAGTCCGCTTTGCTCGGTCGAACAGATATCCCTGCAGACGATTCTAGCTGCAATGAAATTGGCAAGTGTGATAGCGAGAACGAGAATTTTTCCACACCCGATAAACATTGTCATCTAGCCTGAATGGCCCAGCGCGAGAACAAAACCATGGATTTTGAGGAGAAAAGATTTAGTCTAAGAAGGAATGAACCTGCCCCATTCACCCATTAACAATTACAGTTCCCATTTTATCGGCAGAAGCGGAAACTTCTTAAGAGTCAAAGCAGTCACTCCATTATAGTTAGCGTAGAAGCAACGCAAGCCCCCCCAATACGGCCCGATCAAAGGTGCCAGAAAAACCGCAGTAGGGCAGGATGGATGATGTTGGAGAGAAAGTATTTAAAAATTAAGTGAATAAGGTTGTGGTCAGATTTACCGATAGGAGCGTATGGGTGGTGGTATTATAGAGAGAAGGGTAGTGCGTGAAAGCATAGCCGCCTCAGAGTGTTCAAGAACTCGGTATGGCGAACGATCCGAAATGTGTGTAGGTTATTTTAATCAGTTTCTCCCCAGATCGTTGAGAAATACTGAATGATTCGGCTTCCTCCCAAACTAAATCAGTACGAGAGGAACCCAGCAATTCAGTTTTGTGTATTGAAATCCCCTAAATAGAGCGAACCTCAAGTTTGTGATGAGAAAGATATAACAGTCTCGCTGCAGAAGTAGAAGGCTTCAATCAAAAAAGGCCATGAAAATCTGTTTGTTAGGAGAACAAAGTAGCAGCATAGCATAAGAATATTAAAGTAGAAGGAAGAAAGATTTTAAGCCACAAACATCGTTAGGAGATTCACGATTCTCGAGACGTGTTATAAGGAATGTTTATATTTACATAGGCACTATACTCCACCCTTCAAACGGAAATTATAAAATAAAGTTATAGTTGAATATATAAACGAGTTGAAGGATGAATTTCTTAGCCATGAGCTGGGTCTCAGTACAATGGGCATAAAATTAGGTTTAGAGTTGGAGAGGTAGTAGCTATTCCATGGATGCAGAGTTTAGAGCCTGCAAGCCAGTTGATGGAGGGGGGAATGGATGGCCTTAAAGTCTAAAAGAAAGCCACGCCCTGTGCAAATCTGCTAACGCCACACGCCACACGCCACACGCCACACGCAATCACAAAAAAAAATCAAAAAAAACAGAAACAAATAGACCAAAAACAAAGGATGAAATGAGGAAAATTTATTCTTACGCTAAAACGTTAAATTTTAAAACGAATTAAAAAATATTTACCGCAAATATCTAAAATATGAATAATCCAGAAAGTTTAAAAACACTCACGCACTCACACGCTTTCATGAAATTGCGTACAAAAAAAAAAATACTATTGATCAACTAAAAAAAGTAGATAAATCTGTATAAATTATAATAATGGCTGTCCAAATAGGTAAATTTTACGCTAAAGACCAAGTTGGAGAAACGCTAAAAATCTAAGTTAAAAGGAAATCGAGGAAAAAAAAAAAACTTGGTACTAGCTATCTATATCGAACTAGATTTATTATCGAATCTAAAAGTTTCTCATAATTTTTCACCCAAAAAGTAAGAAGTATCGGCTAAGTATCGGCCATTTTAACCGATACCGATACCGATACCATCAAAAATGGCCGATACTACCGATACCGATACCGATACCGATACTATCGGTACATCCCTAATATATATATATATATAAAAGAAAATTCTATGGGAAAACTCAAACTTTGAGAGGCTGTAACATCTTTTCCTAAAGAGACTGCTGATTTTCGTTATCACTATTCTTCATTGTTATTTTTTTTAGGGTGAATCCTGTTATTTTCATAAAAATCGGGGGTGACACCCCTCTGTTCTACTATTACCGACTGGGATAGGCCTAAAGAGTTTAAAAACCAAAGCTGTTTTATCATGTGGGAACATTTTAATCAAATTTTGATGAATATTCAGTCAGTATACTTTAAAGATAAACCCATTAGGGTGGTGAAGAGAAAACCTGTCTTGCGGAATAGAGAGATAAGAAAGAAAATCGATGAATATCACGCCCAGAATGATAAATTTATTTCAAATTCATTTATTCAAGAATAAAATGCAGTAAGCCTAATCTTAACATGAATAATAATAATATGCATTAAAATTACCCCAAGGGGCTTAGGGGGTAAAATATACCCAGCTTGGATGACATCTCACTTCACTGCAGTTTTGTTTTTGGTCAATATTTTAAAAGCTAGCAAATATTATCTAATGAAATTTATTATACAGAAAGCCCACAAAATACCCTACAGAATGATGTATAATCGTTAGTTTTAGCTTTAAAGTTTTTTTATACTGAAGTTTTTTCAGGCTAATATTTCAATCATGTAATTTAACATTTCTCTGCCAACTTTTTAGCAATTTTTTATAAGCTTAAATTTTTTTTAAAATGTCATTCATATAAGAATCTACATGGGAAAAGCTTTTTAAATTGAGTTATTAAAATTTTTACTTGGGTAAATTGAACATTTTTAAAATTATTTTGAAAAATTATTGGGTTCAAAATGTTCCACTTCACCCTGGGTGACTATTCTCATCCTATTAAAAAAAAAAATTTTGAAACTAATCTTAAAATTCATTATTAAACACGTTTTGGTAGGCCCAAATATTCGAAATATAAGGTATAAATCTTTTCCATTTTACAGGAAAAATTTCTTTTTTATTAATTAATTTTCATAAAAAGTGAATAGATAAAAATGGACATAAAATCAGAGTTTGAAATAGAGGAAGAATTTGATTCCGAATCTTCTCAGCAAGATGTATTAGAGGTAATTTCTTATATATATATATATATATAATACTAATACTAAGTATATATATATATATATATATAATTAATAATTTATATATATATATATATCTATATAGTTATTATAATATATTATAATATATAATATATATACTATATATATAATATTAATATATTATATATATAATAATATTGTATATTATAGTATATATATATATATACTATATATATCAATATAGTAATAGTATACATATATATAAAAATATATATATAAAGAAGATACGTAGCGTATTTTTTTTATATACTATATATCATAAAATATATATTAAATAATGTATAACTATATATAATATATATAGAGCCCTATTCAAGGTAGGGTGTTTAGCATCATATAGTAGTAGTTATATTATAACTATAGCTATCTACCCATATATATACTTTATATATACTCTATATATTACTATATATATATATATACTATATATACATATACTATGTCATATCTATATATTATATATATATATATATATATATATATATATATATATATATATATATATATATATATATATATATATAATATATTTATATATATTATATAATATATAATACATATATCATACTACATATTAGTATATATATATATATTATATATACTATAACTATTATATATATAATATATATATATAATTATATATATTACAATATAATATATTATAATATATATCGTGCCCACCAATTACTGAAATTTTAGTCCTAAGATACCCATTCAAATACTCACAATTTTTTCAAAACCGATACTGATACCAAAATTTTTGCCAAAACCTGATACTTAAACTGATTATTTCATTTACTATAATATATCGATAATATATATCTATATAGTCATACTATATATATAATAAATAATATATATCAGTATATTAATCATAATGATTTACTATATATATATATATATAATATTATATATATATTTTTTTTACTGAAGAGGGAAATTATAAAAAATATAAAACACAGAATCACAACACTAAAATTAATAAAGCACTGCAGTCCTCTTCATTTTTTCATCTTCCATCAAAACCTCAAATAAACGACAAGCTGCAAAACTCTTCTTCATCATCCGTCATCTCATCATCCAAGAAACATTCAAACCTTAAAGAAAATAAAACGCAAAAAAAAAATCTTCAATCATATCTTTCTCTCCCTCCTCTTTTTCTCCTCCTACTGCCCACATACAAACAAATATACCCTCCTCACAAACAACCACTCCAAACGAACGCACAATTCAACACACTCAATTAAACAAGCCAATCCTTCAACACAATAAACCACAACCCTCTCAACCAACAAATACAACCAACAAACCATTAAAAACAAAACCACAAACACAACTAATCACTCACTTACACTTTTAATACTTTTATACCACACATCTAATACACGTTATATTCCTTAGGTTTTTCCTTTGTTTCAATGTTCTCCTCCCTACCCTTAAACCCATGTTCCATGGACCAACTTCCTATATCCTTAAAACACTCAGCATTCCTCTTAATACGTTCAGCACTAATCAATTCAAACTCTCCCTCACTCATACTACCTTTGTTCTCTACACTCTTTACCTTGTTTCCATGTTCTTCCAAACTTTAGTACTCCCTTTCTTCTCTTCATCTTTCACACCCATATATGCTTTCACCATCATGACTCACATCACTACTTGCATCGCATATCTCCAAAATCTCCTCCCACCTTTTTCTCTCCTCTTCATCCATACTCGAACATAACTCCTCACTGCTAGTATTCGTTCCCACCGTAATTCCTCTTCCCATTCCTACCCTGTTTATCCCCTCTCTCTCAGCCACATAATTAATTAATCTTTTTCTCCTACTTATTCCAGTTATATTCCTATCAACAACCTTAACAGGATCCTTCTGTTCACACCTCTACCACCTACACTCTCTGATAACTTATATGCATCACAATATTTCCACAAATGTTTATCCGACTGACAAAAATCACACCTTTTAAGATTCCCAAATCTATCCCACCTTCTACGATATCCAACATTATAACTTCCAGTTTCCATATAAACAGTCCCCCTACTTTCTACCTCTCCCTCCCTTTTCTCTGTCCTTTCAAGTACATAGACCCGATTCTTCTCCACACTACCCTTATTCGTCATATCCTTCCTCTGTTCCTCCTGATCATACTTTCTATAAACTTCATTATCCCTTTTTTCATTCACCGCATTCTTTGGACACAAATATGCAAAGTGATATTCCAACCTACATATAATGCATTTTCTAACATTCCCAAATGCATCTCTTGCGTTCAATCTTTTTCCATCTCCATTCTCCTTTCACCTCATAACTGGGCCCATTATTTCTCACACTTTGCTGACTTCCATACCAACCACTTTTTCTTTCCTCTGACATATTCACTTTTTCATCATTACTTCTTCCAAACCCTTCACAAATATTCACCAAGGCATCCTTAAATGTTCTAAACACCCATTCATCCTTACCACAATATGCCAGAACCATTTGCTTCTGATTATCACCAATATTCGCTCCTTCCAACAAATGCACACATTTCATATCCACCCCTAGATCCACTTTCCCAACAACCTTACACTTCTGCTCCACCATTTCATACCTATTTACATACTCCCGTATAGACTCATCATTTTTCCTTTTTATATAAAAATATTCACACACTCTATCATATCTATCTCGCTGCTTTTCTTTAGCATACTTCTCATCTAAACGTTTAAGGATAACATCCACTCCTTTCTTTCCCAACGACTTCCACTCTATCTTACTTACACACTCAAACACCTTTTTCTCTAAACTTAACAAAACCTCACCTGCTGGTTTCTCATATTCCTCACCATACACATCATACCATACAGTAACCTGATCTTTCCATAATTCATACTCTTCAGTATTCATCTCACCAGCAAACCCAGGGCACCCACGCCGAACACTTCTCTCAACCATGACGACCCCTTTCTTACTACCTCCACTTTCATCATCTTTCCCCATGATGGCCAAAAAAAAAAATCCACCTACAATTCCCGAATTCCCAGAGGCTCGTTCTCTCGAAACTACGCTCTGCTACCACTGAAAAAACAACAACAGTGGCAACAGAGGGCAGTTAAAAACCCAGACACCCACCTACTTATAGAAGATTCCCAGATTCCCAAGGGAAAGCCAATGACTTCAAATAAATTACTCAAATTACTTCTTTGTGATGAATAAACGAAAATCTTCTTTGTAATAATACGTTGTTATGAATATGTAACTTTGGTGAAATGCTTAGTTATTTATCTATTTACAGAAAGCCACAATTTCCAAGAATTCTTGAGGGGCGGGCTTTTATTTTTCCAATTGTTACTTAGTTCCAATAAACTTCAAGGTACGTCTTAATACGTTGACTATCCCTGACCATTAACTAATCCATTCCCTATTCCAGTTCCAATTTCACAAATTACCCTTATCATATTAGATTTTTAAACCATTTTAATCATTATAATTCCAATGCTTATTTACTGAAAAGGGAAATAATAAAAAACAAAAAACACACAATCACATTCACTAAAATCACAACACTAAAATTAATAAAGCACTGCAGTCCTCTTCATCAATCTTTCATCTATCGAAATTACAAATAGAATAACGACAAGCTGCAAAACTCTTCTTCATCCGTCATCTCATCATCTTCCAAGAAACATTCAAACCTTAAAGAAAATAAAACACAAAAAAATCATCAATATATATATATATATATATATTATATATATATAATATATATATATATAGTAGTATATATATATATATAGATGTGATTTTTTATTTATTGTTCTTCTAATAGATATTTTCATACATAGATACTATATATATATATAATATATATATATATATATATATATATATATATATATATATATATATATATACCGTATAGTATATATATATACATATATATCATATATATATATTAGTAATCGATCTCCTTTATATATATTATATATATATATATATAATATATATAACTCAGGTATATATATTTATATATTATTATATATATAATATAATATATATATAATATATATAATAAAGCTATACAGCTATCGTCCATTAATACATAAGTATAACAGAATTTTATATATATAAAATGATATATATATATATATATACTCATACACATATATACTATATATATATATATATATATATTATATATATATATATAATATATATATATATATATATATATATATTATATATATAATATACTATATTATATATAATATATATATATATTTCTTTCTTTTCTTTCTTTATCTTTCCCGCAGCTTCTCTCCCAAGGACTGGGGGTAAGGTTCGTGCGTGCATCGGACAAAGCAAAAGCTAGTAGAAGAATATGACAAAAGTCGCAAGGAAAGCCCAGCCTTACCGCCACCTCATGTTGTCATCCAATTACATTTAGTGAGTAATTCGGTCTAGACAGGAAAATCCACCCTAGAGCTTCAAGGGACCGTGACGGACCCTCACTATGGCTAAGATCATCAATGTAAGGGTTTCATCCCTTGGCCCAGGTGGGCCACAACCATACCCCCTCACAATCCCCCGCCATTCACTCCTTGTTATACACCTTTCTTCTCCGGCCTCTGCCAAACTCACATTTCTCTCCTTCAAACAATCGTTTACTGACTCATTCCACTTTTTTCTTCGGTCTACCAGCCGGTTGGTTTCCCAACACACTCGCCACTATACATCGACGCTTAACCAACTGACTTATCATTCACCTTTCCATATGACCAAACCATCTCAACATACTTTCATTTTTCTTCTCATTTACCCCTTTTTTCACACCACACACCTCTCTTAATAACGGTTTCATTCCCTCATTTTATCAATTCTTCTAACACTGAACAAGACGCTAAGGATGTCCATACTCTGAACACATGAACTTTAGATCTATACTTCTTATTCCAGACCATAGTCTCACTACTATACAACAAACACAGGTAACAACAAACCCTCATGTAAGACCCTAGCACACTCAAGACAGTCCTTTAGCATTCACGCAAACGATTTAATTGCCACCACCACCTTCCTTGCCATTTCACAAACTTTTTTCTACTACACTCTGCATTTCAATCCGTTCCCTTCTCATCCAACATTAACCTAAATAATTTAAAACTCAAGACACTTGTTCCAGCTGCTCACCCACTAACATAACTTTCACACTGAGGACTGTCTCACTCACAACCATAACCTTACTCTTATCCACGTTTACTTTCAAAGCCCCTCCTTTTTACAGGACCCTGCCAAAATCTCTTACCAATCCTTCTCAACTCTCTCAGATAAGCCAACCAGAACCAAATCATCCGCATATAATAGGTAGGGCACCTCCACCTCAATCTCCATTCTCCATCATTCTAACACCATTTCCTGTCATCCCCACCTTCAAATCTTTCATAACCCCATTCCATATACAAATTGAATAACCAAAGGAGACATAACACAACCCTGTCTCCCTCCGTTATTAATCCTAAACCAATCACCATTGACACCATTATTCTTACACACGCTTCAACTATCGTCCATACATACTTATTGATTCCATTCAGAAGCCTACCCCAACACCATATATCACTAACACCTGCCATAAGCTTCCCTATTAACTCTATCTTATGCCTGTTGCAAAATCCCATAAAACCTAAATACAATTATTTCTTCTTTTCTTCCCTCATTTTCCATACTCAATCATTTGTTTCAATGAATAGATTTGATCCACACATCTTCTACCACTCCTTAAACGCACCTTGTTCTTCAAAAATCAGTTCTTCAGTCACTCGACGCTCTCTTTCGACCAAAAATACCAGCATATACCTTCCCAACAACACTCGAATAAACTTATTCCCCTATAATTTCTACAGTTCCTTCTTATCTCCCTTACCTTATATAAGGGTACTATTACCGCTCTCCTCAATCCCTTGGGAATATACCCTCCATAAACGCTTTATACACAACTTCCAAATCCAAATCAATCCACCATCTCCGCCTCCGTTCTTGATTTTTTTCATTTTTTTTTCCACCAAAAGTTTCAATTTCATCTATAACCCTTTTTTTTTTTGGGGCAGATTTTACCATCTTCAACTTTTCTCACTCTACCCATTAACCACCTCCTTACTAATAACTTCTCTTTCCCAAAATACCTATTCCTTCTTGCACCATCAAAACCCACACACATTCACTTCACTATTTACTGTTAATATTGTGCAGATTTTGAAGTTGTTCTTCCACACTCCCCTCACATCCATTTCATCAGTATACAAAGCACATCCCTATTCATTATTCTAAGCAGATTACCCTTATTCTCATTCTTAAACCTTTCGCGCTTCCTTCAGAAGAGCTTTCTAATTCCCTTGTAAGTCCCCATACATTATCCTTCCAAACCTGTTCATTTACCTCTCTTTTCTCCTACGTATGCACCTTTTAGTATTTCTTTTTTCCTCCTTTATATAATTCCAAGCATCTTTCTTTTGAGACTTTATCATTTGCTTTTAGACATTCAACCACGCTTCTTTTACCTTTAACCGCTTTCATCACCTTCATTCCACCATCACTGTATAACATTTCTTACTTCCTACTTTAGCCACATCCACACACTTCCTTTGCACTACTAACAATTGCTTCCTTCATTTGCCCCCAGATTTGTTCGTATCAACTTGTTCACATTCAACCGTTTTACTAGCGAGCGCTCTTACATACTTATCCTTATTGCCTTGCTCACTTAACTTCTCACTCTTAATTCTACTCACTTCTTTCCGTATCACCTTCCTCTCCATCCAAGCCCCCACTAACTAATTTTACATAGAACAACATAATGATCCGATAATCCCATTCCTAAACCCCTCACTGATTTAAACATCCAACACATACTTCAACATCCTCCTCTTCACCAACACAAAATCAATCATTACTTTTCACTTTGATACCATCTCTTACCTACACCAACTCTAGTATACTTATGGATACTACTTGTGTTTAAAGAAAGTATTACTTACACACATACCTCTCTCTTCAAGAAAATCATCATCTTCCTACCATTTCTCATTTTCTCTCGCCACCCCAAAACCACCTGTATATACCAATCCTTTTTTGATCACCTATTCCAACCATTAAGATCCCCAACACAATCAAGCTGAAGCTCCTACTCACCCCATCCAGAAACATCATTCAAGATCCTATCCCAAAACAATCGTACATCTCTTTAACATTTCCTTCAGATGGACCATACGTCACAACCACAAATACCTTGGACCTTTTTTCAAACTTAAAATTAACCATTAGGAATTCTAGGACTCACACACACAAAGTCTACCATAGCTTTGTCCGCAACAGGTCACTCATCAAATTCTCCTCCTTCTCTCCCTCTCTGATTCCTTTCCACACCAGCACACCACCACATTTCAACCACACCACTCATATTTCACCCGTTCCTTTCATCTTATGTTTCAGTCACAGCGCAGCAAACTCAAATTTTGACCCTTCTAAATACACCAATTACCTTCTCTCCTTCTTCTCCTCAACATTTATCTCTGACATTCCATTGTACCCATACAATTCATACAATTTCGCCGAAAAGTAGAAGACCGTTTACGGCGATCACGGACTTCTCCGAGGCTTGCAATTAGACATTATATATATATAATAATATATATATTATATTATATATATATATATATTATATATATATAATATATATTATATATATAATATATATATAATATATTATATAATAATATAATAAATAATAACATATATATATAAATATAATATATATATATATATACATATAATATTAATATATACTATATATATTATATATATCATATATAATATATATAATATATAAATATATAATATAATATATATATATATATTATATATATATAAATTATATAATATATATATAGTATAAATATATATAGACTATATATATATATATATATATATATATAATATTATCATATATATATATTATATACCGAATATATATATAATATATATATATAATATATATAATATTATATATATATAGATATATATATATATATATAATAATATTATAATATATAATATATATATATAATTATATATATATAATATATAATATATATATATGTAAAAGGTTTTCTCTTTCTCTTTTCTGGAATAAGTCTCAATATGAACATGCTTAAATTATGCTTAAAATCCTTGATTCGAGGAAAGATGAGGACAATGATTGAAAATGGTGGCCTGGTGTACATTCCATAATGTGGATTTCAGGAACTCTTTAGGAAATTGTAAAGACTCCATTGCAAAACAAGCTGCATAAAAAGATGTTCATGAATTGTATACAAAAAATGGGAGTCTGTATGTCAAAGGCTGCGTTATTACACTCCGAACGTGGACTTATCTCAGAGAGACTTTGGGGAGAGAAGTTGGAAGGAACATGTGATAAGATTTAATTAGGACATCTCAGACATGGAAAAAGGCAGATACCAAGGGGACGTAGGGATAGTGCCAATGATGGGTGTTTTAATATGTGGTTTTTGATAAAGAAACCAAATCGACCACAAGAGAAAAAAGCCACGAATCCTACAAAGCATTTTTAAATGCAAAGTAAGCATGTTTTTAGCATATTAAAGCATTGACTATTATTTTGGGGATATTGGAATATCTCATCAAGTAAAGTCTTTTATAAGTTTCTGTTCATAAATTTAAACCTTCAAATAAAATATTGTAATAAGTACCTACAGTGTAAGCTCATTAACAAACCTTAAAAATGCCAAAACTTAGATATTGCAATAACTCAAAATATCGATGATAGAAAAAAAAATGAAGGTCATTTCTGTGTTCAGCATCAAAAAATATATTACATTCAATAAAAAAATAAAAAACATTTTTTGTGTTACATAGTGTTATTTATTAGTTTAGGTAGTTATTAATGAATTAATGAAATATGATTCTGCCTTTAAATTAATGCCTGATTTGATTATTTGACGAATATGATGACGATTACACTGTGCCTCACTTGAGATGTTATAAAGTAGAAATAATGATGTTGTATGAACAGATGCAGAATGTAATTGTTATATTAATAATTCTTTATTATGTCACTTTCTTCACACTCTTAGTTCTGAATTTTAACTCTGACGACTGTTCTCTCTTGGTTTTGTATCCCAACTTCTATTATTTCTTTTGTTGTGAATTGGACTCACTGATATTATTTCTCTCTTTGTCTTAAAATCTTAAATGATACTATTTTATATACTTGGATAATTAATTATTAAATACAATAATAGTTTAGGTCGTCTCTGCAAATATAAGAAACACATAACAACCGTATCAATGAGGAGATGCATTGTACATTGTCTCTGCAATAGCCAATGCACAACACTTCCCAGTAAATCACAAATCTTACACCCACTCTCTAATCCCTCCTCTCATCCTTCTATAAATGTTTCTCTTATAACATTCTTACAGGAATAATTCATACAGGCTCTTTTAGTTCCCAGTTCGCTTTTGTCAATCCATCTGCTTTTTGCTCCTTTCCGTTTATCCAACACACATCATCAATTATTCCTTCTTTTACCAATTCTTTTATAACAGCTAAATTGTTTCTTAATCTTCTACTCTGAACATTTGTATGCGATTTCATGGCTCCTTCTAATGATTTATAGTCTGAAAAACAATCAGTCTATCTATTACTTCCCCAGTTAAATCCTCCCAAACTTAACACTGTTTCCGCATTTCATCACAAACCATCGCTTCGGCCTCCAAATGGTGATCTTACAACCTGTTTGCAACCTTTGACTTCCATATGATTGGTATCTTTTGTCCATAGTAGTTTAGTGGCCATTGAGTGAGGGTTTGTTTATTTTTGCTCTCCCATTTTGACTACATATTAATTTGTGTATTTGATGTGAATTATAAGCGAAAACAAATTAGTGTTCGTGTATCTAAATACACTAACTGTTGTGTATCTTAAACTACAGTTATTCATACAATTGTTCTATTAATTGTGAATAATTTAAATTATGATAGCCTACCTATGCTAACATAGGTAAGAGATTTACTGTTTTCTGTGTGAATGTGGAGGTTACTTTTGGATTCTTAAATAGACTTTATCTGTATTTAATAAGTCATTAATAATTGTTACTTTAATATTAGTGATCAATTTAAATTAAATTAAGTTTCCCAGTCATAGACTATACAGTTTTAAGCCTACTTATAATTTTTATATATCCCTGGCCTAGGCTAAGCTAAATTTAGGCTTGTTTAAATTTTTAACCTGTTTTAAAGAGATTAGTTTATTTTCTTTTTAGGCTTTAGTGATATTAATTAAAACTGTATTGGGGTAAAATAATAGGTAACAGGTTATGTAAGCTAATAATTAAATTTACAAGTATGTATAGCTCCTGAAATGTGATAACTGGTAGGGACTGTAAGAGGTGGAATAGCTGCCCTGTTTTGTGTTTTGAATGCAGAAGAATGTGTTGTTAAAGAAGGAGATCAAGACTGAGTGAAAATATGCAAGGATTGAAAAGAAGGAAGTATTTGAGTTGAGAAAGGAGGGATGTGTTAGGAAAAAAGTTAGTAGGGAATGTCGAGGCGAGGAGGACGCGGGATATAGGGGTAGACAGGAATAGTGAATCACCTAGGCAAGGAGATGAGAGGGAAAAGGATAAAGTAGTGGATAATAGGTCTGCAGATTGAAATATTAGAGTTGTAGAAATAGAAATAATAATTAAGATGAGAATTACTTAGAAGTATTCATCAGACCGTGAACCTGCTAGTAAACAGGTTCGACTGTCTTCCAGATGGGGAGGGATCAGAGAGTGGCAATGGTAATGTTGAGTTTCTTCAAAGGGAAAGACTGATGCATTGCTAATTGAAGACTCTATGATACAATACCTAGATAGGAACTTTTCAAATAAGAATAAAAAGAAACGATTGAGAGTATGTTATTCAGGTGCCAGAGTGAGTGATAATCGTGGATAGGATAGATCGAGAGATTGATTCTACCAAATGTTGATTCAGATGTGATTGTGCATGTGGGTACAAATGATATAGAGCATAGAAGGGTCAGAAGAATAAATAGCAGATTATAGGAGAAATGATTCAAAGAAGATGAAAGCATAAGTGCGAAGGAAGGGGGGCATTGATTTCTGGATTTTTACCTAGGTTAGGTGCAGGTCGGAATGGGGGAGTAGGGCGTTAGGTGTAAATGAAAGGTTAGGAAATATGTTTTATCAGAAAAAATATTAGGTTGTGGATTGATGGAGAGAATTTCTGGATTTAAAGATCTTTTTGCAAGCAGATGGAGTTCACTTGAGTCATAAAGGTGTTGGGCTTTCAATACAAGTTTGGAGACTTGTTTAGCAAAAAAACTAGTAAAGTTGGGGGTGGTGGGCTTAATCTAGATAAAAATAATAGCAATGGTAACTGTAATAGTGGGGAGATAAATAAAGCTTAGTGTTGTTACAGGTTCAAATAATGGATGATAGCAATAAAGATAACAGCATTTCGAGTATCAAAATGTTTTTAAACAAATGCTCATAGCCTTAAAATAAAAAAGATGAGCTGATTAGTTATACCATAAATTAGGAGAATCTAGACATATTTGCATAAACTGAGGGCAATGGAGGTTAATTTGAAGAATTATATTGGAGACTGCTTTCAGAATATGAAATAGACGGATATTCCCTTTTTATTTTTACCAGCATAGAGGAAAGAAGGGGGATGTGTGGCGCTTTATGTTAAAAGCAATATTCAATCTGTATAAATGACTGACTTTAAAATTAATTATGATATTGAATCAGTGTGGATAGATATCCTTATATACAATAAATCATATAGAATTAGGGCATTTTTATAGACTCCTGGCCAGAGTCAAGAATTAGATGCGGAAATTGTGAAAGAAATTGAGACAGCATGTCACAGTAAAGAAAAAGGTATAGTCATAATGGGTGATTTTAATTTTCCATTCCATGGGATTCCTTGTCTAATATGGACCATAATAGTTCTGCCATTCATAAATTGTATACTAGATAACTTTTTGACCCAGATGGTTCAAGAACCCACAAGATACGAATGCACTATTAGACTTAATTATTAACTAATGATGAAAAGTATGGTGGTTGAAGTTAGAGTTGAGGAGAAATTAGGACCAACCCTAACCATAATATAATTAGATTTAATATGAATGTTATATCTGGGCCCAAAAATTTGCAAGTTAATAAGGAAAAGATCTTAGATTTCCGAAATTGCGATTTTTACCAAAATTTCGAGACATGCTTAGTACAACCGACTGGGTAAAAGGAGTTTTAAGACCAAAACTGTTTATCAATGTGGGACATTTTAAGCAAATATTTTAATGAATATTCAGTCGGTTATGTTTTAAGATAAACCCATTTAGGGTGGCGAAGAGAAACCTGTTTGGTGGAATAGAGAGATAAGAGAAAATTTAATGAAAAGCGTAGATGTTTTAAAATATTCAAGGGGTAGTAATAGGGATGATGATTTAGAAAATTATAGGAAAATAGAAATTAAGAAAGGCAAGGAGAGAAGCAGAAATTAATTTAGCAAGGAATAGTAATAAGAACCTGAAGAAGTTTTTTAGCTTTTGTAAATTTAAAAGTAAGAATAGGACAATTGGTCCAATTAAAATTGATGAAAATTTAGAGTTCAGATAAGGAGTTGGTCAACATTTTTAATGCTTATTTTGCTTCAGTGTTTACTGAGGAAAGATTAGATAATAGTTTGGAGACTAATAGTTCTTGTATGATGTAGCAAATAGACTTACAGAATTTGAATTTGGGGTGTAAAAAGATATTAAACGTTTATTAGATTCATATTGATCAAGTAAATAAGCGCAGCCAGGTCCTGATGGTATATAGTTAGAATTCTGAAAGAGGGGTAGTACAGCCATTGCAAAGGCACTGTATTTGATTTTTAAGCGATCTATAACATTTGGTGAGGTACCAGATGACTGGAAAACAGCATATGTTGTGCCTATTTATAAGAAAGGTAGTAAGGAAGATTTGGGAAATTATAGGCCAGTTAGCTTAACATCTCTGGTTGTAAAGGTTCTGGAAAAGTTAATGAAAGGTCATATAGAGAAATATTTAGAAGATAACAAGGTATCGTCATTCTGCAATCTCTTATGCATTCTGGGCAATTCTTTTTTTTTTCAATTGGCCCCCTTTCCAGGGGAGTACTCACTCCTTTAAAAGTATTGAAACTATGTTATTCATGCTCTACCTCACTGAAAACAAATAAGTACACTAATATCAGGGTGTTAAGTACATGTTTACTATCGGCACCGTACCAGCCCCACACTGGTGTCGGTACCAACACCTACAATCACTCATTTGATCTGTCATACAAAACTTCTTTTTCCTTCTTTTTCTAACCTCCATCTTCCTTCGTCCTCTCTGCTTTTCTTTTTCAAGGGGTCCTCAAACTCATTTGGGGTTATGAAACCCTCAAAAATGAGTTCTACGCTAAAGAAAACATAAATCCACCTTATTTGTCTTAATGTGCTGGGAGCCAGAATTCCAGTTTGGCACCGGCACCAGTACATGTGCTCCGGCACTTAATTAAAACCCACTACTCTATTTCATTCATTCTCTTCTAACCACTGAAAAATTCAACCTTCTAAGTCCATGTCTTAGGTTTTTCCAATCTGGCTACGGCCCATATGCTCCGATGCTTAATTTAACATCGGCACTATTTTATTCATTCTCTTCTAACCGCTCAACAAATTTCAGCTTTCTAAGTCCATTTTTAAGATTTTAGGGGGCTGCACCCCCTTCCCACATGGGCATAGCGACACGATACAGCGTCTATGACTATGTTACCCTGGATAAAGAAGGCATGCCAAATTTCAAGGGAATACGATGTCTCTAACACTCCCGTTGCTAGGGTACGTCTTTTACGGCTAATGAAAGGTCTCATTTGGAACCAAACATAGACCACCACGCTGGGGCCGTGGGGATCGGGACGTTTGACCCCTGTTTGAGACCCGTCATGATATGTTTTGGACAAAGGGTTCTCCGCCCACTGCAAAATGCGCTTTGATGCATTCTAAAACCGCAACGGTTGAAACGAGCCGCTCTGCAATAGCGGGAATCGACTCGGCACTGTCCATTACCTATTATTCAACACTTTGTTAGACCCTGTAACTCGAGGAATAAGAAATAGACAAGGGGTGCTAGAAAAAGAGGGTAGGGGTACAAAATCATACTAGAAGTGATTCGATTCCATATAAACTAGCGGAATCGATTCAGCATCATCGATTATATAGGAATCGATACCAAGATCGGGCATATTCTGTGAAGTAGGATATATCATGCTAGAAAAGGGGGGTAGGGTATGAAATCATACTGGAAATACGCCGATTCCATAATAAACCACGAGAACCGATTCCTTATACCTTATAACATAGGGTTAGACACCTAACTCGGGGCCACCTAGCGCGAAAAAAATACTGTGCTAGAAAGACTGAAGAGGCTGTGACGTCATTTCTAGCATAGGGTCCAATCCTCATGGATACTACTAACCTTCGTTGTGCTACTTTTATTTAGTAGCTTGATTAGTACTTGGTTCAGTACTAACTAGTGTTTCCTGTTGAAGTAGTAATTTTAGATGAGGTTACCGTAGTTGGTCAAGTAATTTTTGTTGTAGTAGTATGTTGTGTAGTACTGCTGTAGTTGTAGCAGTAGTTGTAGCTCTCTGTTGAAGTAGTGGTTTTAGTGTAGTAGATGCGGTAGTAAACTCTGTATCTTGTTATCTTTGAAATATTTTACCTGTCTAATGTAAGTTTTTACCTATCTTTCAGCAGCAATATCAGAATTTCAATGTTTAAAAACATCCTGTAATTTCTTAAGTACTGTAGCTTGACGATCTGTTTTTCTTGGCCTTTCATTCCCATAAATACTTACAGTATTATACAAAAATTGGAATAAATTGTAATGTTATAAAGATACAAATTTCTAACACCATAAAAATACTTGCATTGATAACCTGTTTGGTTGCTATTTGATAGGTTCGGTATAGTTGGTTTAATATAGTTGGCTGAAGTAAGGGCTTTTATGCAAAAATACAATATTCAATAGTTTAAAAAACGATAGGGAAAGAGTAAGGTACAATTCAAGTAAAGTCTGGCAACAAAGACTAGATTATGACATTTTGAAATCTAGCAAGTAATCAGCAGTGTAGGGTATTTTCTTTTTGACCTGTTGTAAAAAATCTTAACATAAGGTCTAATGAGGAGTTTACTGTAAGGTGTTTAAGAGAATTTTTCATAGATGTGTTTTGGAGAATAAGTGAGTAAAAGCAGCAGTTTAAATGATGGTAAAAAGAAAAAGCATACTTTTGAAAGCAAAGTTGTAGTAGAAAAAAAGTAGAAAAACTCTCTCTACAGTATTTTCTCAAAGCATGGTTTTAGATTTTATAAAGCTCCTATAAACTACATTCATGCTCAAATTAAAGTTTTTGCTGACAAAGAATACCAAGGACTGCAAAAATACTATAGTAATACAGTTTTGCTATAAAAAAAAAAAAAACTAGTGCCAAAAGAAGGTGGTCAGCACAACAAACAATTAGCCAGTGGATATGTGCTTAATGGAAATGTAACCATAAACACTAAAATTATTGCAGATCGCTATTGAAATAGATGAAAAACACTCCAGTTTACGGTTCAGCCAAATTGCTAAAATTTATCAATTTTGACTTTCTTCAATGTTTTTCTAAAACTATCCAATTAAAGTATGTTTAAAATCATATAATTTTAATGTAAATTTGACCTATTGAAGTGTTAATTCTTAGTATTGTTATACTTATTCTTAATTTGCTAATTTATCTTTTTATTTCCAGAACATTACTTACTTTATATTCAAGTAATGCTAATATTGGAATATATTTAGAGGGGGAAGAGAGTGCTTCAAGAAAATATCAAAGCAATAAAAATAGCAGCTCAGTTGAGCAATCTCTTACATGTTAAAGAAAAAATATTTTATATACCTAAACATGAATATCATACAGATTGGAAAAGGTGGCAAAAAACATTAACTGGGAAAGCCATAGAAGCAGTAAAGGAATTAATCGTATCAGAAGAGGCTAAATGGCAAATAGCAGGTACGATTGAGCCGATAGCGCTAAGAATATTAAGCTGGGCAAGATACTATAAAGATGTTTTTGGACTTTCAGATGATAATAATGCTGGATTTTTAAATTAGATTTTCTTTACAGGGCAAGGGATAATTGATAGTGAAAAAGTAGCAAAAGAGATAATAGAAAAATTAGTAAATGACGAAAACTTGCATATCAATATCCGTTATAAATTAGCGTGTAATTATTGCCTAGAAAAATGCATTCCTGTTTTATGGAAGTAAGTACTAGAGAAAGAGAGTTTTTATAATGCTGAAAATCCAGATAAAAATCAAGCAGCTAGAGTTGGTGAAATTTTGGTCCTATCACGTAACTGGTGATATAGATAAATTAAAGGGAGAAAATTTTATCCGTCAATGTAGATTTGAAGCAGCGATCAAAGATGATAGTGAAGTAGCAGTAAGGCGTTACTGGCAGAGACTTAATTTAAGTGAAAAATGAAAAATTATAGATTTTGCCATTTGAGAATGAGATAAATTTCTTTAAAATGTTAAAATTAGAATATTTATATAATTATAACATTTGGGTAGATTTACTTAGACTTAATAGTCTTAAATACTTGGTGATGACTGACCAAAATAAACAATCACCAATAAATAAAAAATGTAATTAATAATTTGCTTCCTTGCTTATATCAAAATATAAAACTGGTCCCAGAGTAGCAAATTCTGTAGGAGAAAAAAATAGTCAGGCAATTGACTAAATCGTAAAAAAATAATGCCTGAATTGTAAAAACGAGACTAGTCTATATTATATGCGATATTTATTTGATAAAATGATATTGGCGCGCTTTAATTATAGTTGGGGATTTAAAAAAAAAATCATGAAATTTTTATCTAGCTATAATTCGAAGCCTTTTTGGGTCATTGACTTGAAGTTAGCAATCACCTTAGACTTTCCATGAAATAAATATGCTATATTTATTTCATAAAGAGAAGTTAGAGGGCTTTAATTATAGTTATTAATTAAAAAGAATCATAATATTTTTATCTAAATAGAATTTGTGGCGTTTTACGGATGACTTACTTGAATGAATCAAACAATCACCTCAGACTCTTCATAAAATAATTTTTAAGATTACAATACAATATCAGATTTATGGTAATCCAGTAGAAATATAGTCAATGTTTTGACATAAACATAAAAAAATGATTAATTTAATAAAAACTGAGTTACAAATATAAAATAGCTAAGGTTAATGGATAAATGATGAAAGGTTTATTTAATTCTGAATGAATAGTAAATTATAATTATTGTTACCCTGGATAATTCTGGAAAGCACAGTAAAATGAGCATAACTATATAGCCTATCTATAAACTAAGCCTTTGGCCTAGCTTTAAGTTTTTGTTATATTTAACTTCAAAAAAGAAATAAATTTTTGCAGAATTTTATTTTATTACAATTTAGACAAATGAGGAGGAGATATAACTAAGAAAACAACCAATCTCACCTTGGGTTATTTCAGTATCTTTTTTCAGACATGGCATTTAAATTTCCTAAATTACCTGGAAATCAGGTGTGATGGAACTGAAATCTGCTGAAGTTTCTTTAGAACCTAACCATGGTTTTTTAAGAAATTCTATATAAAATGTATATTCTTCTCAGCTGACCTTCTAGTAGTTTTTTAGAGTTTCAGCCATCGGTCTTAAAAAACTTAAGTGAACGAGGAACAAGGCCTTTGCTTTGTGGATTATTAATCATAAAGTAAATAAAGCTGCTGCCATCTTCCTTAAAAAAAATTCTTGGAGACAAAAGGTTCTTCATTCTTATTTTATTAAATTTGGTGTAAATTTGAAGCAAGAATGAAATATGGAAATTTTTCATAGGTACAATCCCCTTTTAATTTTAAAAATTAAAAGTTATAAGCTAAATTAATACATTATAAAATTAATTAATTAAAAAATTAGTTAAAGTAAATTTAATAAATGCATTGCTATAATCTATATTTGTTTTCATAGTTACCATTGTTTTTACGTTAATTTTCATAAAATTTAAAGATTAATATTTTTACTCTTTGGCATCAAAAATATTGAAAAGTATTTAAAAGTTATTAAAGACTATATTTCAAAAGAAATCTTTGCAATTTTTCCGTACAAATGTATATAGGTAAGTAATATTTGAATTGCAAATTTCAAAGAACGAAAATGTTTGTTTCTTTTCATGAGAAAAAATTTAAATGGGACCCTGATTAAAACGTGAAAATTATTAAATGTCTGTTAATTCATTATATTTAATATATCGAGAAAAAAGTGAAATAGTTTCATCATATTTGTCATATTTGTTTCTGAAGGCAAAGTGAGTTCAAATGTTAGCACCGACTAGAATGAGGATTCAAACTCTTGCAGAACTAGTTAGTCCACACCAAAGGGATCTTCCCCTTCTAGTAGTTACGAGGTATCGTGGGTTTGCTGATTAGTAGCTTTTCAGTCTTGATAAAATGTGGACTGCCTGTAGGAAGCAAAGTGTTTTCGTTCTGATGTAGCATTTGATACATTTAAAAAGATTATCACTTGAATGGGCATCTGGAAATTTTTATAATTTTATCTTTTTTATGTTAAATTTTATTTTTATCTTTAATTGCCCAAATAAATAAACTCAATAATAAGTTAACTATCTTTTCTAGATAGCGCTTGATAGCTTTGGGACCACAATCGCTTTGATGTATCTTCATCTTTAAGAGAAACATGAGAATAAAAATGTATGTAACCTAAAAACAAAATTTTCCACACAACCGCTTAGTTCCTGAGAACCAATCATGCTTTGGTGCCTGTTTAAAATTCTTAATCATGTGTTAATGCTAGTGATCGATTTCACCCTAGCATTGTGGCAAACTTTGATTTGGCCTTATATCATAAAACGTACGAAGTTTATTGAAACATGTGTTGGATATAATACTAAAATAAATTTCTGAAAATAATATTTTTCGTGTATTATGATCTATATGGTAAAGTTTTCCAAGGCTTACAGATTTTAAATAATAAAAAAAACGACAGATGATTTTAAATATATATATATATATATATATATATATATATATATAGTATATATATATATATTATAATATATATATATAATATATATATATATAATATAATATATATATATATATAATATAATATATATATATATATAATATAATATATATATATATATAATATAATATGAAATATGATCTTCATAACTAAAGGGGGATGCTTGTAATTTTTTTTTTTTTTTTAGTTCCGAGGAGCCTGAGCTTAATATATATATATAATTATATATATATATGTATATATATAATGTAGTATATATATATATATATATATATATATATATATATATATATATATATATATATATATATATATATATATATATATATATATATATATAATATATTTATATATATATATATATATATAGTATATATATATATATAATATATATATATATATATATAATATATATATATATATATATATATATATATATATATTATATATATTAGGTATATAATAATTTATATATATATATATATTATATATATATATATATATATA
>JABUQX010046060.1:40000-47500 GCA_015478945.1 Trachelipus rathkii | reverse complement strand
TCCGGCTCCGGGCCTCCGACTCCAAAATCCGGATCGAATAAGGATTCTGCACTATTTGAAAAATTGTCCAGCAAGTCTTCTGGCAATAAATTTTTCATCTAAGAAAATTATTTCTTGAAAAAATTTATAACCCAGGATCGTCTCCGAATCCTGGATCCAGATCCGACCGGACTAAGGTTTCTGCCACTATTTGAAATTTGTTCAGTACGTTTTCTGGCATTAAATTTTTCACACTAAAAAAATTATTTTTGAAAAAAATTCATACCCAGGTTCCGGCTTCGGCTCCGGCTCCGGCTCCGGCTCCGACTTCACCTTCGGCTCCGGATCTGACCAAGGTTTCTGCACTATTTGAAAATTGTTTAGCACAACTTTTGGCAATAAATTTTTCATCTAAAAAATATTCTTCTGAAAAAAATTTATACTATTGAATGGGCTATGACTCTGTCTCCGACTTCGACTCCGGATCCAACTCCGGATCCGGATCCGACTAAGGATTCTGCACTATTTGAAACCTGTTCAGCATGTCTTCTGGCAACAAATTTTTCATCTAAAAAAAATTTTTCTTAAAAAAAATTTATACCTAGAATCCGGCTCCGAATCTGGTTCCCGCTCCGGATCCGGATCCAACTAAGGTTTCTGCACTATTTGAAAATTGTTCAGCACTTCTTATGGCAATAAATTTTTCGCCTAAAAAAAATTTGTCGAAAAAAATCAAACTCTGACTTCGGCTCCCACTTCGACTCCTGCTCCGACTCCGGATCCGGATCCGACTAAGGATTCTGCACTATTTGAAAATTGTTCAGTACGTCTTCTGGCATTAAATTTTTCACCTAAAAATATTTTTTTGAAAAAAATTCATACCCAGGCTCCGGCTCCGGCCTCCGGCTCCTGGCTCCGACTTCAACCTTCGCTCCGGATCTGACTAAGGTTTCTGTACTATTTGAAAATTGTTCAATACGTCTTCTAGCATTAAATTTTTCCCCTAAAAATATATTTTTAGAAAAACGATCATACCTAGGATCCGGCTCCGGCTCCGGCTCCGGCTCCGGCTCCGGCTCCGGCTCCGGCTCCGGCTCCAACTTCGGCTTCAGCTCCGGATCCGAATAAGGTTTCTGCACTATTTGAAAATTGTTCAGCAGATCTTCTAAAAAATATTCTTCGAAAAAAAAAAATTCATACCCGGCTCCGGCTCCGACTTCGACTCCGGCTCTGACATCGGATCCGGATCCGGATCCGGATCCGACTAAGGATTCTGAACTATTTGAAAATTGTTCAGCACATCTTCTGTCAATAAATTTTTTACCTTGTTTAAATATTATTTTAAAGAAAAAAAAATACCCAGGCTCCGGCTCCGGCTCCGGCTCCGGCTCCGGCTCCGGCTCCGGCTCCGGCTCCGGCTCCGGCTCCGGCTCCGGCTCCATTTATTTGACTCAGTAAAATCCGAAGAATGAGCTAGAGGTTGAGAATATGAAAAAAAAATTAGATTTTCAATAATTATAAATAAAACATTTTTTGATCCTAAACCTGGAATTTCAATTTTGACTGGAATTGAAATCTCTAAATAAATTTCTGTATCTAAAAAACTATTTATAATTTTTAAAAAATAATTACACCATGATGTTCATGAGGAATTTTTCTACTAATTAAGATAATAAAAAAAAGTGTGAAAATTTTGATTTTGACTTCAAAAAGTAGGGGGTCTAGTTATGAAGTCTCCCCTTAAAAGGAAAGAAACGAAATCAACAAAAACAACACTTCCTAGAAGTAAATCAATAACAGATTCACTGAAAGAATTTTTACAGTCCAGTAGTGATGAAGAAACACACGCATTACCAAAAGATGTAGTGCAAATGATTGAAAACTATCATAAAAAAAAACGACTAGATACAAATGATGATCCTATCAGTTGGTGGAAAGTTAAGCAAATTGTTTACCCATGCTTGAGTAAACTAGCAACGAAATACCTGGCCTGTCCTCCAACTAGTGTTCCAAGTGAGAGAGAGTATCTAGCAATGCTGGGCTAATATATGATGGAAAGAGAAACAAATTCTCAGCAGAAAAGGCAGAAAAATTAATGTTTCTCAAGCACAATCTTCCTATATTTGAATTTCAATACTAGTACAAAAACTACTTAATCCATTATAAAATCTCTTTCATTAATGTCGGAGGTTGGGGAAAGGGGTTGGTGGGGTGCATTTGCTTTGGGTCCCCGTCCTGCACCCTGGTAACAATTATATTAATAGATTGTGGCTAAAACTCGATATATATATATATATATATTATATATATATATATATATATATATATATATATATATATATATATAATATATATATATAATATATATATATATATATATATATATATATATATATAATATATATATATATATATATATATATCAAACATCCACATCTGCATCCGCATCCGCGGATTCGAAAAAAATGACATCTGCTGCATTACTAATATAGATACATAACACTGGCCAACAAAAAAAATTTTTTTTTTTTGCTGCCAAGGATATTTATCCGAATTATAGTATTATCGGGTGTGCTGATTTCAGAAATGACCTTAGTTTTCCAAGATTGGCTATGTTTTGAGATACAGGGTGTTCCAGATTTACTCTTACACAAATATTTTTAATGCATATTTTACAGTAATATCGTTTTATTTCTTTTTAAGGGGCTTACCTTTATATATACTTTATTTTTTTCTATTTTCAGAACACTATGAGTACTTCACGAAGAGCCTGTTGAATAACCCCAATGTATTTCTGCTACATCTGTGGTGAATATTGCCAGGAGAACCAAAGAAGAAATATTACTAACTTTGTGAAGCAAGCATTTCTGGCATACTTTGGAATGAAACTCGGAGACCAAGATAAAGTTTGGGCTCCTCCATATGGTCTGCAAAACGTGTGTCGAAAATCTACGTCAGTGGAAAAATGGAAGAAGAAAAGGTTTAAAATTTGGTGTTCCTATGGTATGACGGGAGCCAAATAATCACCACCGTGACTGTTATTTTTGTTTGGTTAATGTGAAAGGTATCAAATCGTTACAAGAAAACGTAAATTTTGAAGTATCCGATTTTGGAATCAAGCAAGGCGACGCTGTAACCACACTGCGCGAATGTCCCCCATCCCAGTGGTTCACATACACTCCCAGAGCCTAGCATTGTCTGTGAAGAAGATATCCAGGATTTGGTGTGCACACGTGCAGATAGTGGTAAGTGAATATGAAGAAAGTACTTCTATAACAGCAACAGTTCTCCCATTAAGAGATCAATGATTTAGTACGAGAGTTAAGTCTCTCCAAGCAAGAATTCTGAGCTTTTTAGCATCTAGACTAAGTGAAAAGAAATCTGTCTCAAGGCAGAATGTAAAATAACTTTTTTTTCGGACAAAAGAAAATAAAGTAAAAAAAAAAACTTTCCCTTTCCATTAATTTTTTTCCCCCCAAAAAAATTAAAAAGAAGACCTAGTATACTGTAGGAACATCCCTGGACTCCTAACTCCAAATGGGGTTACCTAAATCCGACCACCAAAAGATTGGCGATTGTTTATGGATAGTCCAACGAGAAGCTGAAGTGTGTTTTATTGTACAATGGCAATGTTATGCATCAATTCCAATAGGTCACTCAACAAAACTGAAAGAGGAATATGAAAATATAAGAATGATCTTGCAGAAGCTTAGATATAATGAACATCATTGGTCTATATGCGTTGACTTGAAGATGGTCAACATCCTTACTTGGGCAGCAACGCGGATATACTAAGTACCCCTGTTTCATATTCTTGTGGGATAGTAGGGCTAAAGAAGACCAATGGGAAAAGGTGTATGGCCTGCTAGGGAAATATGACTGTAGGTGCATCAAATATCTATATATATATCTATGTGTAATACAGGGGAAAATTATTTTCCCCACCACTTCCACATCAAAACTAGGACTGATGAAGCAATTTTTTGATAGGGCCCTAGACAAAGATGGTGAATGTTTCAAATATATTTGCAGATTTTTTCTAGGGTTGAGTATGGAGAAACTCAAAGCTGGAATCTTTAGCGGCCCTCAAATTCGCCAAATCATCAAGGATGACAATTTCATAAATTCCATGACTGATATTGAAGCATCTGCCTAGAAAAGTTTTGTCTTGGTTGTTCAGAACGTTTTGGGCACCATAAATCTGCCAACTATGTAGAACTCGTACAGAAAATGCTTCAGACTTCAAAAATTTGAATGCTAATATGAGCATAAAAGTGCACTTTCGACATAGTCACTTAGATCGGTTGCCGGATAATCTAGGATGTTATAGTGAGAAACAAGGGGAGAGGTTCCATCAAGATATCAAGGTGATGGAAGAAAGATATCAAGGAAGATGGGATACACACATGATGGCAGACTATTGTTGGAGCATTCAACGTGATTGTCCACATTCTGCACACAGAAGACAATCATATAGACAGCGATTTGTAATGCATTAATTGTGATTTCATTGTACTGAATTGAATGTTTTGACCTATTAGCATTTTATGTACTTACTCATTAACAATTTGATATATATTTTTCTTTTCGTGTTTTTTTTTTAATTACGTTACAACCTAACATAAATTGTTGTTATTAATGTATTTTTGTGACCACCCTGTATCTCAAAAACTAGAGTCAATCTAGGAAAACGGAGATCATATTCGGAATCAGGGCAACAAGTTACCTATAAAATGACCTTCAAATGTTTTGCCGCAAAATCTATGCCTAATATATTTCGAGTTTTAGCCACAATCTATTAATTAATGTAACTGTTACCAGGGTGCGGGACGGACACCCAACTCAAATGCCCCCACCAACCTCTTTTCCCAACCTCCTACCTTAATGAAAGAGATTTTACAATGGATTATATACTTTTTGCACTAGTAATGAAATTCAAATATAGGAAGGCTGTGCATGAGAAACATCAATTTTTTTGCCTTTTCTGCTGAAAGTCGCTCTTTTTTCATCATATATTAGCCCCGCATTGTTAAATATTCTCTCACTTGGAACACTAGTTGGAGGGCAGGCCAAGTATTTCCTTGCAAGTTTACTCAAGCGTGGGTAAACATTTTTGCTTAACTTTCCACCAACTGATAAGATCATCATTTGCATCTAGTCGTTTTTCTTGGTGATAGTTTTCAATCATTTGCACTACATATTTTAGTAATATGTGTGTTTCTTCATCACTACTGGACTGCAGAAATTCTTCCAGTGAATCTGTTATTGATTTACTTGTAGAAGGTGATGGTCTGTAGATTTCGTTTTTTCCTTTTAATGGGTGGCGAATTAATAGACTGTTCAGATTGAAGTTTTTCAACTGCAACACGAAGTGACAATTTAATTTGTTCTAATATTGTGTTACAAAAAAACTGCGCTTTAACGGGATCTAAGTAAGTTGCAATAGTATGAAGGTCATTAATTTCCACAGAACCTAAGCGTTTTCCTAGCTCTAGTTTTATTACATTTTTCATTCTTTTTAAACCGTCACCATTTTCATTTGAAGATGGTTCAAATTGCTTCCTTAGCGTTGAGATTAATGATATTACATCGGAGACAGAAGCTGTAGAGGGGCTGATTTTTTTTGGCATCCCCAATCTCCTGTGACTCTGTTGACCTAAATTATTATGAACTTCATGCTGTAAGATCATGAGTCATCATTACACTGTTCAGTTGAGTCCAATGTCTCTCATTTAAAGTTTGCATTCAGATTAATCTTAAGTATTTTTATTATAAAATTCTTTATCAAATCTCGACAATAAATATCCGCCCAACATCCGCAGGGCAAATAGCGGATTGGGATGGGGATGCGGATCTTTAATGATGTGCGGATGCTCCACGGATATGGATGTTACCTGCATCACTATATATAATACGTGATACTTTGTAACTATATAAAGTATTAGTTGAACAAGATATTTAATCTTACTAGCGAAAATTAAACATTCGTAGCTTAATTTTTAAAATCTACTTATATTAAGAGTGAAGTTGAAATGAAAATCTTGATATAATAATATTAAGTAAAATTTTTAATATATACTTTCTGACATTACTTTTAGAGAAAACTAACATTTTATAATTGAAATAAAATTTAAAATTTTATATATGGGTAGCCATTTTAAATATATTATTTATAAAAGTTAATCGGAGTTTTATAAATTTTTTTCATCTTTATTGCAGAATGTATAATTTCTTGGGACTCGGTGTTTCAAATAATTTGCCTAAAAGATTACTTCATTTACCCAAATGTTCTAACCGTAATTAAGCGACATCTCTTTGTACTTAAGTACTCTAAAGGTATTCAATTCTGGGGTAAGGATTTCTCTAAGTAGTTGTAAAGTTTAGCGCACTCCAGGAATAATGCAAGAATAAAGTGCCAGAAGATACACTTAGGTTAGGATTGAACTATTGGAGAGAAAACATGATAATTAAAAATTTAGAACTGTGTTCAGATTTAATAATAGGAAAGAAGAGGAGAGGGTATTTATGGATAAAATTACTTGTTGTGAAGCTTAGGTCAAGAGTGTACTAGAATTAGTTTAAACAATGAGGAATATTTGAGGTTCCCTAATCAGCTGCTCCAGATCCTCGAGAATGCTGAATGATTCGGCTTCCTCCCCTTCAGATCTAGTGGTAGAGGACCCCAAATACTCATCGTTGTGCACATGGAAATCACCTAAAATGAGCACATTACCATAATAATAAATATAACTAATTGATGATTGATATATTTTTTTTACTCATATGGTTTTTAGTAACTTAAAATATCACATACCTGTGGATAAATTCTTGATACCTAAAACTATTTGTTATCCTCATCTGCAATCCGCTATATTGAAAATAAGTATCCGCATCAGTATCTGCAATTATTAAAAATCGACATTTGGTTCACCCCTACCTACTACTGCACTTCATTATTCTTTTCTGTTTCAAAGATACACATTCATCATCAAAAAGTGAATACTAAAAAGTGCCCCTGGAGCAGCTGATTTCTGATCTTTCTCCTATCTCTAGTTTTAGGGTCAGTCCATATAAAGTGTTAAAAAAAATAATTTGATTGCCAACCCATTTGAAAAAAATACAAAAATTTAGCATGCTGTAAACTCTATGTGTTGTCAGTCAAAAGAGAGAAAACTTTTTTTTTAACAATGGTTTCAACAGGGTGGTCATTTTTATTGCTCAGGGTATCTCATTTTTTAACATTTATAGGGGTTAACTTTATCTTCGTGATCTCAGCTCTCGCAATTTCTAGGCTGGACAAATTATTATAATTGATGATTATCTTTGCTCTAAACAATTTCAAATGGCGAAAATAAGTTATTGTTTTGTATACAATTCGCTGAATATATCATTTTTGTTGTTATTTTTAAATTTGAAATTTTCTGTAAGTGTAATCGAGAAAAATACTGAACCATGAGAAGTGAACTTTTAAAAAAATTGCCAATTTCAGAGCTCATTATCTATGGTGGGTAAACATATAAA
>JABUQX010046060.1:22500-35000 GCA_015478945.1 Trachelipus rathkii | reverse complement strand
ATTATTATTATTATTATTATTATTATTATTATTATTATTATTATTATTATAACATAACCATAATACTAATCATTATCATTATCATTATCATTATCATTATCATTATCATTATCATTATCATTATCATTATCATTATTATTATTTATCATCATCATTATTATTATCAATATCATCATCTTTCATTATCATTATTATCATAATTTTTTTATCATTATTTATAATTTTTGTCATTTTCATTATTTATCACTATTTTTCATTATTATTATTATTATTATTATTATTATTATTATTATTATTATTATTATTATTATAATTAGTAATATTATTAATTATTATTATTATTATTATTATTATTATTATTATTATTATTATTATTATTATTATTATTATTATTATTATTATTATTATTATTATTATTATTATTATTATTATTATTATTATTATTATTATTATTATTATTAGTAAAATTAGGAATAATTATTATTATTATTATTATTATTAATTATTAATATTATTATTATTATTATTATTATTATTATTATTATTATTATTATTATTATTATTATTATCGCAATGATAATAGCTAAATTAAGAATAACTATTATTACTTTTATTATTATTATTATTATTATTATTATTATTATTTATATTATTATTATTATTATTATTATTATTATATTATTATTGTTATTAATATTATTAAATTATTATTAATCTATATATTATTATTATTATTATTATTATTATTATTATTATTATTATTATTTATATTATTATTATTATTATTATTATTATTATTATTATTATTATTATTATTAATAATAATTTTATAGTTCTTACCAACGTTCACTAGTAAAGCCCTATTCAAGGAGAAAATAATAAAACATTAAACGTGTCTACATGCAACGCAAATTTCGCAGATGAGCGCAAACGCTGGCCTTAAAGTGAGGGAGATCAAACTCAGCTGGAAACACAGAAGATATAAAAAAGTTTCAAGAACAGAGTTGGTTGGGAAGAAGGAAGCACCACAATGAGCAAGTCTGGAGTTGTTAGTACCTTCACAAATCTCGTGTACAAACACTGGACACTTTGAGCTACGAGGACATCGTAAAGGTGGTGGAACAAGAGTTGTCAGTTCCCTCAAGCACTTGCAGCTGTGGTACCCATAGAAAAGGGACAAAGCTCTAATATCGCGCGGCAAAGATAGAGGGTCAAGTGAATTGGAAAGTACAGAGTAGTTTATAATAGATACGTAACTTTAAACATATGAAAAGTAGATTTCCAATACTTCTCTCCTTAGCGTATTGAAAATCATTAAACAATGTAGTATTTATATCTGGGTATCATGAATGACGTACAAAATGCGATATTAGAAGCATTAGAAATAACAGTAATAAAGTTTAAATTATTTATCCCAGGGTTGGCTAAGATCTTGAATTTTACGCACCCACTGTACCACAAATGGTGTTTTTGCACTACACTACAACGCACCACACCTAACAGGACCGTAACGATTCACCGGCCAACCCTAACATTAATTTATCCATTATTTTATTTTCCTAATTTTATTTAAAATTATGACTTTTTCATCAAACATTAAAGATTGTAAGTTATGTTGATCAAAAATTATATACTTTCTTAAAATATAAATAATAAAATGTTTGTTTATATCATTTTTAAAGCTTTTTCCTTTTTTCTAACAACAATAATAATGAAGAAAAATTAAGAAAATATAATATCATCATTTGGATAGGGAAAATGGTAGTTACTTTATTTCTCAAAAATGGAATTCATACCCCATGTTTCAAGACTCGCATAAATATAGCATCTTTGAAAATTTGTTTTCTATAATTGCGTCAGTAGTATAGGAAAAAAGATAAACAGGTGATAAAGCGCCACAAAAAAGTACCAAATCAGATTTAGCTATTTTTGCCCACATCGTTCAGTCCTCTGACCAGTTGGTATATTTTCGTCCGGTGAGTTCGATTTTCCGGTCATAGAACCTAAAATTTGAGTCTCCCAACCACATTTTTGTGATTTTACAAATTCAGTCACAATTTCAAGTGATTTAAGGTTTTTTGGCCCGGTGATTCTGACTTTGGGGTCGCATAATCAGAAATTTGAGGCTGTGAAATCCAGTTTGGGATTCGAAATCAATTATTCCTCGATTTAGGTATTTAGAGTCGAATCATGCGTTTAATTAGACGAAATCCTGTATTAACTGTCGATCAAAGTATGGGGCACGGTCAATGACTCTTCAAAGAAAAATTTTAACTACTCTTTTAGTTCCTTTTCACTTAATCTTGAGACCTTAAGACTTAGCTTCCCTCTATCCGCAGAGTGTATATTTTAAGGTTACGCGAATCTGAATAGGCTTAAATAAATGGAATCGAAAACGTCAGCGGAGTCGACACATGGAACGGAGAAGGAACCACTACCGGAATCAAAGCTGGTTTTGACTTGTATGATATGTCAAGCCATGGGTAATGAAAGGAAACGAATCCAAATATGATGGTCCCAGCCCTCTTGGGGTATTTTAAACCCCTAACGGGGGATCTAAACTACACCACCACCAAAAATGAAAAAAATTTGTTACGTTACTTGTCAATTTACATGTCATCGTGTACGAAGAAACCGATTATGAGGTTTTCAGACCTCTTGGGGGTGCTAGAGCATTCCAAAGACGGGTTAAAAAAGCAAAAAAATTATAACTAACTGAGTACTTAACAAAGGAAGCTGAAGGAAGGAATAAAAAGGATTTCAGGAGGAATCAGAAGTGGTAAGGCCCCACAGGAGGAAGGAGCTTAACACCAAAATTGTATGAATGTTATAAATGCTCTTTAGCTTGTTAATTATAACAATTTTCTTTTTTTTATTTCAATTTGCCATCTTTCTTTCTACATATCTTTCTCTCCTTCATTTCATTATTTCTCATTTCTAACATAGCATGACCTAACCTAACCTAACCTAACTAACCTACCATAACCTTCTCTAGCATATACTATTTTTCCTTACATCATTCAAAATAAAACATCTAATGCTATATAACTTTACATAATACTAGTTGATATGACTGATTCTGTTTTTACGTGTGCATGTGACCGTTAGTAGGACGCCATAACTTGCATCTCGTTTTACATGCTTTGAGTGTTAATTTTATGTTTTCATATTTTTCCTTACCTGTATCTTTTATATTTAATTTCTTTACACATGTTTAATATGTTTTCATTTTTTTGGCATACGTTAACTATTATATTTTTTTTAAGCTGAAACATTTATATTTTCACATATTTAATATTTTTGTAAAGGTACAATGTTATATTTTCCTGTCTAAGCTAAAACATCTATATATTTAATTTCTTTTTCATGTAATTAATATTTAGTTTTCTTTTTGTCGGTGATAACTTTTATATTTCAATATATTTTTTTTAAACTATTACTTTTATATTTAATATTTTTTTCTTTTTTAAATTGTAACTTTAATATTTTTTTCTTTTAACTTTACCTAAAGTTTTTTCAAATTTTAAAAATTTTATTAAAAATTATAAAAAATTTATTAAAAATTTATGGTTCATTTTTAATTGAATTATTAAAAAGTATTTTAGATATAAAATTTAAATTTGTATAATTTTCAATTATTATTAAATATTTGTTTAATTGACCCTAAAGTTGGAAAGCGTAAAGCAATAAAGTAGTAAAGCTGTAGCTCAAACGCTCAAACCCCGTCTTCCTCACCCCTTCCTCTCCCCCGTGATCAAATCCTATTTTGTAAATTGTTTGTATGATAAACTATTTTGACTGTAAATATTAAAAAAAAAATCTGTTGATTTAAAGCAATAGATGAACAAGTAAATGAATCAATTAATCAATAAATGAAATCCTCACCCCACCCCACCGTTCCCACAAATCCATGTTCATGTAATCAATCGATTAAAGTCATATTTGGACCGTTTTTGAATTATAAGTTACAAGTTTACAAGCACAGCATAAAAACAAGTTCTTTGTACAAGTAAACTAAATTAGTTTTCATTTTAATACACAAATTTACATGGAATATATTTGCAAAATTTTAATGTCAACCGCTATTAATTATAACAACTTGTTAATTATATCAACTTTTTACGTCTCTTTTACGCCAACCTCTCTATCTTTCTCTTTCTTTCTAACTATCAATCTTGGTCTCTTTTTCTCTTTCTCTCACTATATTTCCCTTTTCTAACTTTGCCTCACCTAATCTAACCTAGCTTACCTATCATAGCTTAACTAACCATACCTAAAATATGCAATGTCATTCAAACTAACAATGCTTAAAGTATCTCAACTTTATATTTTAAATGTTCACATAACTGTTTTTTTTTCAAATGTGGACATGAAGTATTCAAAACATTGCATCCCATTTTTTGTGAGTTGAGTGTTAACTTTTATGAATTAATATATTTTCATTTGAAAGCTACAACACTTATACTTGAAATTCTTTTTCATTTATTTAATATTTACATCTCGTTTTCATTTGCCGGAGTTAACTTTGTATTTCAATATAAATTTTTTTAAACTATAACTGTTATATTTTATATATTTCCTTTTTACAATTGTAACTTTAATATTTTAGTTATTTTTCTTTTAACTTCAACTGAAAAATTGGAGACAATAGAGTAAATTAAAAAAAAGTAAGTAATTCACTATTCGAGCTGTCGTTTCAGAAAACGCTCTGACGATCTGTGATAAGATTTGAAGACACTGCAAAATTCTTCCTAATGTTCTGGTTTTAGTTTGGTTCGAAAAAATTTAACGAATGAAAGTTAGAGGAACTTAGTGCTAGATAGAGGATTAGGGAAAGTGCTTCTAGACCGAAACAGTAAAAAATTTTCTTTTTTTGGATGACCCCTTAGCCAAAGTTTTTTTTAAAAAAGTCATAATTTTAAGATGTAGGGAGCCGGGGTTGCAGTCTGTAAATTTTTTTAAAATTTTTATTTGGCATTCTAGTTATATATATATATATATATATATATATAGTTAGCACAGCATATAGCTGGTTGGTGCAAAGATATATTACAGCATACATATATATTATGGTTGGTTAGCTATTACATATACATATTATTATTATTATTAAGTTATTATTATTATTATTATATATTATGGTATATAATATTGGTTGTTATATATATATATATACATATTACATATTATTATCAGATAAAAGAAGATAGTTTAGTATATATATGCTATATATATTATTATATATATATATATATATTATTATATTATATATATACAAGCTATTATTGCTATTGTTGTTATTATTATACACATATATGTTACATATGTTATTTTATATATTACATATATATTGGTGTGTTGATATATAGTTATATATATATTATTATATATTATTATTGGTTGACGTTATTTGCTAGTTATATATATATTAGTTATTATTATTATTATACATATTATTATTATTATGCTGAAATAATCATCATATTATATATGATATATTATATGGTTATTAGTTATTATTACATATTATTGTTATTATATTAGAAAGAAGATAGTATATATATATTAGTTATTATATATATATTATATATATATATTATGGTTATGTATATATATATACATATATTATATTATACAATATATTATATATAGCATATATATATATATATATATATTATTATTATTGTTATTGGTTAAAATTGATATATTATTATGGTTATTATTATTATTACATATTATTATATTCATTTTTATATATATTATATTATTATTATTATTACATATATATATATATATTATTATATATATATGCTATATTATTATTATTATTATTATTATTATTATTATTTATATATATATATTATATATATATTATATATATATACATATTAGTTATTATATATTATATTAAATATGCTATATATTGTTATTATATATATACATATATATACATATGGGCTATGTATATGTTAATATTATTACTATTATTATTATTATATATATATATATATAGTATATAGTAATATATAATATTATTGTTGTTATATGTTGTTAGATATTATTATTATATATATATATATATTATATATATATTATTATTATTATTATATATAAATATATATATATTATATTATTATTATTATTATTATTACATATATATTATATATATTATATATATAAATATATACAGTAAATGTAGATATTATATATATATATATATATATATTATTTATTATATATATATATATTTATTATATATATATTATATTATATATTATATATATATATTATTAAGTTTTTATTATTATATATATATTATATATATATATATATATATATATATATATATTCCAGATGGAAGCAATAATAAATGGAATTTATTTATTGAAAAAACTTTCCTTTTAATTTCAAAGGAAGGTATTTTTTTTTCTACATTTCGAAATTTAGATGCTAATAGCTCAAATACAATACTAGATGATCCTGAAGAAAATTCGCAACTGAATAAAGACAAGGTTAATCTACAAGTTTTAGTTATGACTTTGTATACGCATGATCATTTGAGTACTTTAAATAAGGTGAGGTCAGTGCAGAATTTTTATAATGAAGGTTAAAATTAAAAAAAAATATCCTAAATATTAATTAAATCATTATTTCTTACCTTTAAAATTTGCAGTAAAAATATAACATTGGTACGTTTCATTTTGTAAATGTTTATTGCTCTATTAAATCTGGTTGCACACTTTTTTTTTCAGTTATTTATAAGTGAGAATGCAGGAACGCCATTTTGGATTTTACTAACTGACGAAACTTCAGAATATTTAATCAAGAATCTTTTTCTTAAACCAAATTTTAAGGTATTTAAAACAAGATTTCCTTCTTCATCGCAAATGTTTCTAAGTAATAATGGAAAAATATTTGAATAATTTTATATTATTATTAGTATTTGTATCGTAGTGTTAGAATGAAAGAAACAGTATTACAGTATTTCTAGAATCAAATTCTGTTCATATAAAAGGTGAATTTTCTTTTTTCCATATCTTCATTAACAATTTAGCGGGTGTCATGAAAAGGGTGGTGGTGTGTGTGGGGTGGGGGGACGCAAAGCTCAGATATTTCCAGTATGTCAAATAGATATCCATATTGAACTCCCTGCAGGGTGTGGAATTAGGCTTCCAAATTTCGACCATTACAATATATATATATATATATATACATCAAAGAAAGAGCAAATATACATATGAGTATATAGCATATATATATATATATATTGTTATTGAGCAAAGAGCAAAAATATATATATATATATATATATATATATATACTGTATTATATATATATATATATTAAGGCATACAAAGAAGAGCATATATATACATATATGTATATATATATATATGCTATATATATATATATATATATAAGTTTCTGCTATATAATGGTTATTACTATATATATATATTATTAGTTACATATATATATATATATTAAGTTATATATATATGGTTATTGTTATTATAGTTAATATTTATATATTTACTGTATACATACATATATATATATATATATATATATATATATATATATTATATATATATATATTATATATTATCTATATATATATATATATATATATATATATATATATATATATATATATATATATATATATATATATATATATATATATATATTTTTATATATAATATGTTATATGTGAAACATATATATATATATATATAAAAGAGCATAGATAACAGCAGCATATATATATATATATATATATATATATAATATATATATAAATATATATATATATATATTATATTACATATATATATATATAAGGTTAAGATATATATATATATATATATATATATATATATATGTGTGGAGTATATATATATATATATGTATATATATATTATATATATATATGTATATATATTTGAGTTCTTTTTCTTGCCTGAAGTAGTTGTCTTATCTATTGAACTAAGCTGGTTAATTCTTTATTTTGTCAGCAAAAGATTCCCACCCAATCACTGGAATTCTAATAGCACACTACATTATGTTCTGCTGATATTCTGATCATATCAAGTACATTCACATATATCAAGCATCTCATCAAATGTCCTATGTTTGTTTTAATATACTGTAAATGTCATTTCTTTGTTTGATGGGAACTTTATTTAGATTTGTAGCTGACACAATCAAGCCTTCAACTTTCATGGCAACTTCCTCGAATGATATATGAGGAAATGTAAAAAGATCCCAAATGCTTTCTTTATCCTTTTCTGTTTTTGCAGCCTTTAATTCAATATCTTCTCTATTGCTAACATTTAAGTAGCGACGAAAGAGAGCCTTTGAGGAGGTCATCGAGGCTGGTCATGTAGGATGACCAAATGAGGATTGTGTGTTTTGGTTCTTGTGGAGATCTCTTTTATGTTTCCTTATTATCTATTATATATATATATATAATATATATATATATATATATATATATAAAGAACATATATATATATATATATATATATATATATATATATATATATATATATATCATATAAATAAATATATTGAATGATAATTATAATTATGATTAATTTAGCTATAAAAAAAACACATCAAATATTGAAAATGAAATGTGGTTTAGATTATGTATAAATGTATTACTGTTTATTATGTTAATCTAAGTTTTTTTTTTTATATTTACTTGTTCATGTTTCACAGTACAAAGGTACACATGTATTAAAACGGCATATTAGAAAATAAAAAATGTTTGTCTTAAAAAAACACGGGCGAAAGGTAATACGTATGATGTGACTGAAATAGTTCAAAATTTAAAAATATAAACCAAGAAAAAAAGGGGTATGTATGCAAAAGGAATGAGAGGTAGCCGATGATTCAAATAATAATATACTACCCCGCAAAATTATCCCACCAAGTCTGAAATCCTTCGAGAAGATTATAAACGTGGATCAGATGATATTCAGAAAATATTTTACGTTACGTGCGTGTGCACAGGTATGTCGTACACACATTTTAGTTCAAAGTTGCTGCAATAATGAGTTGGTGTAACAACACGAGGCCGATATCCACAGAAAGGAATGAATGGAGAAACTAGCCAACTCGAATTGCGATTAGTTGTAGCAGTTAACCCTAATGTTTGACCGTCCCGGAGAAACAGTTACATCGTATAAGATAGTAGAGACATAATGGAAAGAGCTTCCCGTCATTTGTCGCGTTATGAATGTGTGCTGATGGTACCATTGGGCGTTGAGGGCCACAGCCATAGTGACCGAGAACGTAGGTTCAACGTTGCACACACAATCATCGGGAAGGTCATATATCAGTACAAGGAGATCAAAGAATATCGTTGACAACTAGGACAAGGCAGACGACGCTTGACAACACCTCGTGAAGATCGATTTATACGGCTACGAGCAGAGCGAGGGCTCTTCACAACAGCAAAAAGCCTGCAGAAACAGTTGGCGCCTGTACATGGCACTTGTGTAAGTACTGATATGGTTTTTGGACGGCTTCGTGAACATGGGCATCGGGCACGAAGGCCTGCAAGAGGGATACCTCTCACGAGAGGTCATCGTACAATGAGAGTCGCATATGCACGTTTGCATGTCTATTGGCCACTCAGGCAGTGAGAACGAGCCCTATTTACGGACAGTTCCAGATTCAACCTCTATAATTCCGATTGACATCCAAGAATGTATTGGCGGTCCAACGAACGATATGCAGCTTGTAACATTCACGGAGAGGTATCATAAGGTGGTGGATCAGCTATGATCTGGGGAGGTATTTTACTAATCGCCCGTAAAGACCTCCACATCCTAGGTAAAGGGTTCCTGACCACCGCACGATGCATTTCGAGCATCTTTGAAGCATATGTCATACCTTATGCGTCATAAGTCGGTCCGGGGTTCATCCTTATGAATGGTAATGAATATGAATGCCTACAGAAGGTTAAAATCGACATGGTCCTGTAGCCCTCGTACAGTCCGGACCTCAATCTCATCGACCATTTGTGGGACATGTTGGAACAAGAACTTCGGCAACTTAACACACCCCTAATGATTCTGAATGACTTTCGATGGCCCCTGGTCGACCTATGAAACGCGATTACTCAGAATAACATACGGAACCTCATAAGTAGCATGTGACGACGGTGCTAGGCCGACAATATGTATGGTACTGAGGCACAATCAACACATCCTATGGGTAACCTATGTACCTACAGGTTCATGCCGGCTTTGAGTCACACACCAACATTCATATGTATAGTTTTTGGAAAAACGCTCCCATACCCCTTTGTACCAATATGTGTGTATATTTTGTCTCTCAACATATATAAATCATATGAAACAGTTCGCGGTCTATTTGCTTTATATTTCTACATCTTTATTTACAAATTTTGAAAGATAGTATATATTACTGATGAAAACATATGGAACTACATGACAGTGTGGAATTACAGAAAAATATATGTTTCGACCCCCAAATATATATATATATACTATATATATATATATATATATATATATAATAACTATCTTTCTATATATATATATATATATATATATATATATATATATATATATACTTCATACTATATATATATATATATATATCAACATAACATATAACATAATAACCATATATATTACTATATATATATATGTAATAACCTTAATATAATATATATGCTATTATATATATATATATATATATATATATATTTATATATATATATATATATATATATATATATATATATATATATATATATTATTTATAGATATATATATAAGAGAGATATATATTTATATATATATATAATATATATATATATAATATATATATATATATATATATATATATATATATATATATCTTTCCAAAAATGTATATACATATATAGATTTAACATATATATATTTATATGACTATGCTGCTTGTTCTAGTACTCTTGCTGCTGCTGCTGCTGTCTCGAACAAGCATACCCCTACATATATATATACTATACTTATATATATATATATATATATATATATATATATATGATCTTTACAAATATATATGAAAGCCAGATCATTTAAGTATTCATCATTTTTTTAAGTATAGCAGTTACATATGATCTATAATGTATTGAGAATATGTTGAATAAAATATAAAAACAAATCACAAATTCCCTTTGCAACTGAAGTTTCTTTTTACCAAGTTGGAAACCAGAAAGTAACAAAATATTGAAAATATTGCAACAAGATAAAGGATAATTAATATATTCATATATGAATGTATTATCGAATATTTTTTATTTAAGAAAATCATCTGAAGAATCCATTACAGCAAATCAAATATTAAAAAAATAAATAAAATATGAATAACGACAATCTATATTATATAAAATAATATGTGCTACAAAGGTACACTGACGGAATGCGAGATTTCAACAAGATTTCACTGAAGTTTAATGTTTACATAAAATCAAGAAAAAATCCGAGAAATATTCGTAAATTTGAATTTAAGATAATAAATGCTTTTCTGGTGGGATACTCACATAAAGGTAGAATACATGAGTATTTAAAATGCGGATTTCATTGATAGAATATGTGAAAACCCCACTTGACACCTAATATGAATTCTAAAAACATTTCTCGATTATTACATCAATTTCAATTAATATGTTATTAAGATATAAAATAACATTATTTAAGCTTTTCCCTCATTTTAAGTACATTACATACTCAAATTTCCATTTTAACTTTGAAATGGTTTGTGTATGTGCTTGAATTGCGTTTAAAATTAAAATAGCCCTTAAATGATGTTTTCTTATGCGTTAAAACTGGATTGTTTATGATCTACAAAACAATCGCGTAGAACGCATAAAGCTTTTTAAATGGTAGAGTATTTTTGAAACAAAGTATCTGTAAGTATTAATTATTAGGTAACGAAATGATATTAAACAACCAATTTTGCAGATGGTATTTGCATCTTATCTGAAGGAAATAAATTGTATTGAAGTTTCGGATCAGTATAAAGCTGTTTCAGATGGAAACGTACATAAGACGGTAATAACTCTTTGGAAGAATGACTCTTCTTCATCGGAAGATTTCACTGAAAAGTTCAGGGCTGATGTGAGAAACTTCAACCAGTGGAGAGAGAGAATTAATTTATCGGAAGTGTTTATGTCGAGCATTATAGCTAATGTAAGAGTTTTTATTTTATTTTTATTGTTATTCTTATTATTATTATTATTATTATTATTATTATTATTATTATTATTATTATTATTATTATTATTATTATTATTATTATTATTATTATTATTATTATTATTATTATTATTATAATAATTATAATTATAATTATTATTATTATTATTATTATTATTATTATTATTATTATTATTATTATTATTATTATTATTATTATTATTATTATTATTATTATTATTATTATTATTATTATTATTATTATTATTATTATTA
>JABUQX010046060.1:7500-17500 GCA_015478945.1 Trachelipus rathkii | reverse complement strand
GTATGTATGTATGTATGTATGTATGTATGTATGTATGTATGTATGTATGTATGTATGTATGTATGTATGTATGTATGTATGTATGTATGTATGTGGGATAGTTTATAAATATGTATGCCTTACATTGCTAAACAGGATATCAGCTGTGAGCTCAAAAGATATATGTGTTATTTAAAAATGCACTTCAAAATTTTTTACCCTATTTCATCTATTATGCGAGTTACAGAGGCTAATTTTCTAGAAGGTATTTTTATACCTTCCTCACATTATTTTTATTTTATTTAATTTTATTATTATATCAACTTTCGCTAGCACTCACACTTATATTTAAATAGAGAAGGGTATTTATTGTTAACACTATATATATACCGAAAAATTCAAATATTTCTTTATATAATTTTGCCTGTAAATATTTATTTATTTATTTATTTTCTACGCTTAAATAACATAGCTTTCCTATTGTGAGGGTTGAGATGGACGATAATTTTTTTCTCAGTTTTTCACATCCACTACAACTCCACCGCTTCTACATGTATTTCCTCTATATTGAAGAACTGTTGGTGATAATCCTTTTTATCAAGAATGAGTGATACACAGTTCCTAACAACAATTTATTCAAATCCTAAATTATGAACAGATTTTATATAAAATATAAAAATATAAAATATAATATATATTTACGTAATATAATTATACATGAAATAAAATTTTCTTATCAATTTAATATATTGTTATTTGGTCATCAGTGACTTTTAATTAACTTTTCAAAAGTATTTTACTTTTAATATATTTTCATTATGACAATGTGTCTATCATTTATTTTTCTCATCTTTAATGATAAATAATATTATTTAGGTATTTATATATGAAATTATTTACGTATATGCGGGAGAATTTCAAACATTGAATATGGTATCCAGATGTATCACCTACCTCAATAAGTTTAAGATCCGCTTTTCACCCCATCCCTTCGTACTGCTTAATCTCATATATAGTATATATATATATATATAGGTACTGTATTTAATTACAAATATTTGAAATAAAATATCTATTTATATATTTAAGAATTAAAATTTATTATATTTTTTAATGATTATGTGTTAATCAGTAGGCGACTATAGGAGAGCCTAGTTATTTACAAAAAAATAATTCCAAATAAGTGCAATCTTATAGTGGAGAGATCGGGAGGACTCAAATTATACCAATTAAAAGTGAGTCCCACGTCACCATTTTACGTACCGACTATAGCTATATATATTATAGTATATATATATAGATATAATATATATTAATAATATATTAATAATATATATAATATATATATTATATATATATATTAATATAATATATAAATATAATAAGATATTATTTATTATATTTATTATAAAATATATTAATATATATATATTATATTACAGATGCCCTTGAAGTTTTAATATATATCCCATATATTGTTCATATTTGTCAATTTAAATCGGCACCAAAAATAATCGTTTCAAAAATGCTATGATGCTATTTTCGTATTTTAATCTACTTACCTCCCGCTTACTTATCAATGTTCCTTTTATGCATCTACTAATAATATATTTTATATATATACTTAATATAATATATATAATATATATATTATATATATTAAATATATAAGATATTTATTTTATAATATATAGATGAAATATATATATTATATATATATATATATATAATATATTATATATATATATTATACAGTAATATATATAATATAATAATTTAGAAAAATAAAGAAAATTAAATTTCGTGAGGCCATGAGCATATTTTTCTTACGTTTCTTTGGAAAAAGTTTTATTAAATATCTTAAGAATATTAAATTTACAAGTTAAAAATTAAAAAAATAATCTATAATCAATTCTAAGTAAACAATATGACATAGTCACACGCTCACATATGCAATGTAGCGAAACATTATTAGAGCGCAGCAGCCTAGCCAATGTCACATTCTACGCTCATTAAGTATATTGTAGTGAAATTTAAGGGTTAATAATTTAATTATTAAATTATTTTTATTATTAATATTTCATTACATTATTAATTATTATTATTATTATATTATATTATTAGGAGAATATCAAAATAATCAGCCTTGATTTATAAAGTTTTGATTTTATTCCAAGTTATCTAAATATTATTCTGACATAGGTTAATTTATACTTAAAAATAATCTTTGAAAACAAATTACATTGAGCAAGAAGAAGATTAATATTTATTTACATTTCCGACGACGTTTCGTCTCTAACCTGAGACATCTTCAGAGAGATTAATTCTTAGCGAGCGAATGAGTCTTAAATTATAATATATTATAATAAATCAATATGTCTTTAGTCAACAGATAATACATTAAATTTATATGTTAATGTCTGGTCTGCGTTTTTTGATGATAGAAGGCCTCCGCCAATTATAAGTTTCTGGACTATCACATGATCGATATAATATGTGTAACAGTGTTTAGAAAAATAAGCTAAATAGATGATTGACCATGTTGCCGTTTTGAAATGATTTCAAAGATTAATTGCTAGGGACTGCATATAGCGACTGTTGATATGCCCTGTCCGACAATCGATTCATCGTGTAACCAATATATGTCGATGTTAACAAAATTTAATGTATTATCTGTTAGACTAAATATCATTTGATTTAATTATTATATATTAATTTAAGACTCATTCGCTCACAAGAATTAATCCTCTGAAGATGTCTCAAGTTTAGAGACGAAACACGTCGGGAAATGTAAATAAATATATCTTCTTCTTCTCATGTAAATTGTTTTCAAAGATTATTTTAAGAAAATTAAACTATATACAGAAATAACTATTTAGAAACTTGGAAATAAAATCAAAAACTTTTATATTATTATTATTTTTATTATTATTATTATTGTTACTATCATTGGGATTTTTAACTTGTTTTCATAAAATTTCCTTTCTTTTTAAATGTAAAGAGTAGGTTATTATAAATTGCTTATTGAAGCGTGAAGTGAGGCAATGAAGCTGTAAGCCCTTGATTTAAAAACAAGATCACTGAGGGACTGAGCATCAATCAAAGTAAAGAAATAAAAGAAGAAGTATTGAGGCAAGCCTAGGTTCCACTCCTCTGGTAAGTTGGAATTTGTGTATTTGTTTGTTATATAATTTTTTCATTACCTTATAGGCCTATGTAACTTTAGGCACACAAAATAGACAAAATACCCTACATAATGATGTATAAAATTTAGTTATAGCTTCTATATATTTTGAGTTACACCAAAGTTTTGGAGGGCCAAAATTTGAAACTGAAAAAATTTACTATTTTTCCCCCAACCTTTTTGTCATTTTTTATAATCTTCTTTGATTTTCAGAATTTCATTCATAATATAATTATCTACATGGTAAGAGCTTTAAATTGATGTATTAACATTTATATTTGGATAAATTGAAAAAATTTTTAAAAATTTTATTCTTGACTTGGTAAAAAATTTTCAGTTTCACCCCTCTTTCATTTTTACCCCTTGTGACCTATAAAAATTATAAGGTAGGCCTAACTTTAGTCTATGGCTCTGGGAAACTTAATTTAATTTAAATTATCACAAAATTACAGTATTAAAATAACAATTATTAAAGACTATAATTAAATACAGAAAATCTATTTAATACTCCAAATGAACCTCCATACAGTATACTGTAAATCTCTTAACTCTACCCTATGGCTCTGGGAAATACTCTGGGTAAACAATTTAATTTAAATTATCACCAAATTAAAATTATTATCAAAAACTGTAGTTAAACACAGAAAATCTATTTCATAATCCTGCATCCTAAAAAAAAAAATGGTAATCGTTACCCAGAGGGTTGTCACCCCTGATTTTTATGAAAATCACAGGATATACTCTAAAAAAAATAATAATGAAGAATAGTGAAACCGAAAACCATCGCTCTCTTTAGGAAAAAAAGTTACAGCCTCTCAAAGTTGTTAAAAATCCCATAGGATTCTCTTACAAATAAATTTTTTTTTTGAAAATCACAAGATATAGCCTACTCTAAAAAAATAATAATGAAGAATAGTGCTAACGAAAATCAGCAGTCTCTTTAGGAAAAAAAGTTATAGCCTCTCAAAGTTTAAAAGTTTCGCATAGACTTTCTTATAAAAAAAATTAGTGGGCCTCGGGCTCGTTTTAGGGCCATCCTAGTTCAGGTTATAAGATTTGTTAATTCTACATAAATTTTCTCTGTGTATACCTAACAAAACTTATCATTACATGACTTAGAGGGCCTGAAATGAGACCTAACCTGGATCAATCAATATTGAAAAGTCTATGGGAGTTTTAACAACTTTGAGAGGCTGTAACTTTTTTTTCCTAAAGAGAGCAACAATTTTCATTTTCCCTATTCTTCATTTTTATTATTTTTAGAGTAGCTTATATCCTGTGATTTTCATAAAAATTGGGACATGGTATTTAAAATGGGGGCCAGGCCTTTGAGTACTCAGCATTTATGGGATGAGAAAACCGGGTGCTTTAAAAACTACGTTTGAAGCGTTCTTTATTGAGGACGTGGATGGCCTAGTGGTTAGAGCATCCGGTTGTTGTTAACTCAGCAACGCGGAGTCAACGTTCGAATCCCTGCTGACGAGAGTAAAATATTTAACAAAAACAACAAAAAATGATTGGAAAAAAATCTATATTTCATCAAATTATGCCTAGCTCCACAATGTTTTTTTTTTTAATAGGAGACCAGGTGTATAGGTACTATATTTATTGACATGCCCTAAGAAGTTGTGTGGGTTTTGCATGAGCATGTGGGTGATTGGTTCTATTTACTCTAGTTGATTGGGACAGTTTTGATAAGCCCTTGTAACTTATCTCCATACTTTCAAATGTTCATATAGAAATGGGGAGTGGTCCTAATTCTGCAATTACCAAAAATAACATTGTTTACCTGCATAAAATAATCAAGCACTTCAGATGGTTCTTTTCGAAGTTTAATATTTTTTAAATGTTTTACTGTTTTACCATGTCTTTTTATCTGTGTTATACCTCCAGAAATTTCACAATTACACATTTTACATAAAGCTTTGTTTTCATTTTTTCCACTTTTACCAATCCAATAAGCGAATCTTGGATCTTTTAATAACTTTCTTGGAACTTTTCGTTCATAACGTCGTATTGCTTTGGGTTTCTTATTCATAATTTTAATATCATTATCACTATCAGTATTTTCATTTCGTTTTCCTTCCATTATGAAAGTAATATTCTTCAAAGATACGTTTGGTAGATCAACAACATATTATTCCAGATTTCTAGACAATAGAACCATAGTGGTATTAAATTTAATAATAAAATAAATAAAATCTCTGATGGAAGTGGAACGCTCACGGTATTATCGATATATATCTTTCATTCAATATATCGAAGAGAATATTCTTTAATCGATATATCGACATATCGATATCTCTTTTCATTAGTACCACAGTATAAATATATATAACAATTATTTAAAACAATTCTTCTTTCAATATTTTTGAACTTCACACTTCGTTAATCGTTTATTTTGTTGTCAATTTTTTTCTTTATATATATAATATATAATATATATATATATATATTATATATATATATTTATAGTAGTATTATATCTATATATTATTCTATATATATATATATATATATTATATATATAATATTATATTATCTTATATATATATATATTTATATATATATATATATCATTATATATATATATATAATATTCATTAAGGTAGTAAGTGAGCTTGACTTTGAGAACACCTTCAATAGAGGGATGCTTGATGTTTCGCTGTTGAACGAGTTGAAAGCGTTGTCACGATAAATTGGCGTTTCGTCCCGGGGGGCTGCTTTGGACTCTTCAGTGGTGGTCGCAGCCCCTTTCCACCAGACGCCACAGAACTCCCCCCAGTGACAATGCGCGAGCACACTCCACTCGCTCTGCGCACCTGGAAAGGACGTTGGTCAGCTGTCAGCTGAAAGCCAGGTGTGCAACACATTTAAAGCAGCTGGAAGGCTTCCGACCACTCTTGTCCTCTACGTGCAGTTGGTCTGGCACCTGCAGTGAGAAGCACAGTAAAGGCGTTACAGGATGACCGAACATGAGCAGCACCACGAGATGAACCGAATTGATGGTTGCTCCGGATTGCATACCGGGGATCCGTCGGGACACACCACGGCGCACACGGGTACTCTGTGGTCCACCAATATTAAGGTAGTAAGTGAGTTGACTTGAGAACCACTTCATTAGCTGAAGACTAGATGATGTTGTGTTTGAAGGAGTTGGAGCGTTTGTCACGATAAATTGGCGTTTCGTCCCGGGGGGCTGCTTTGGCCTCTTCAGTGGTGCTAGCAGCCTCCCCCACCAGACGCCACAATATATTATACTATATTATATATATTATATATATATATATATCTAATATATATTATATATATATATATATATATATATAATATATATATATATATAATATTATATATATATATATATATATATATCATATATTTTGTAGTTAAAGCAATGATCGCTAGAGTAAATATTTATCAGTAGGAGGGCCTTATTGAAAAGATTAGAAGGAATAGTTAAGAAAAATAATTACATTACATAAGTTAAATAATATATATTCTTGAGCCTTTCGTTCCTAAGCTGGAAGCTCCTTCAAAAGAAGTATATTATAACTAACATATGAAAAAAGTTAAAAATTATTTAAATTAATGTAATATTTTAAAGATTGGATAATTTAATTTTATTTAAAAACTGTGTGGTCCCTCAGAATATTATTTTGTATTATGTTAATGTTATAATCACCTTTTTGTTTATTGAAGTTATTTGAATCGATGATGCCGAAGGATTCAATGAATTTTCGTTTTTGTAGATTATGTACATGTAAACATAGGTTCATTTGGGTTAATGTTATGGAATGATAAGGTAGAGCGATGGCGTGTCAGGGAAGAATTTGATTGTCGTGTAGAAGGTTATGTTTGTGTTTAAAGGCGGCGTGTAAGATCATGGATTTCACTAATGTAAAGGGAGTTACAAGCCTTGCAGAGATTTTTGTAAACCACTGGGAAGAGTTCCGCTTGAGGATGGGGGTTGGATAATGTGTAAGTTTTAAGGGTTTTTTAGAGGGAGGAATATCAGAGGAAGTGAAATGTAACGTGGAAAGATTATTTTTTTTTAATAGTGGTTGAGAGGAAATTGAGGTAGCGGAAGGAAAGAATTAGAATTAACGGGGTGGTTAATGGGAGGATTATAGTAGGTTTTCTTTGCTCTTTTTAAGGCCTTATGGATGATGTGAGAAGGATAAGAAAGGTTTTTGAAAGTGGAGGTTAAAAAGTTGATTCAGGCTGAAGGTAGGAGGGAGAGCATATGCGGAAAGCACGTAAGAAAAAGGGAAGAAAGAGTGCCAATTTTAGGTGTTTAGAGAGTGGGAATGAGTGTATGTAAGAAGGGTTGGATGTAGGTTTTCTGTAAATAGTGAATTGGATGATATTAGTGGTGGACCAAGTCATGAGAGTCTCTAGAAATGGTAAGGTGTTGTTTTGAGAGTGTTCAGTAGTGAATTTAATGTTAGGGTGGATAGTGTTTATGAAGTTAAGAATAAGTTGAGGGTTAATATGGGTGGGAACGGCGGCAAAGATATCATCTATACATAACGATACCATTTAGTACCCAAAAGAAGGGGTGAGGGAGGATGTGGTAGTATTCGATAAGTTCCATGAAAAGATTGCTAAAGAGTAAGGAGGGAGAGAAGGGCAAAGCTCAGCAGGAATAGCATAGCCGACAGAATTATTAAATTCGAAGAAATTATGTTCAAGGGTGAAGTTGATAAGTTGTTTTAAGAGAAGGAAAGGGTAGGATTATGCCAGAAGCTTGCCACTAAATAATTTTCTTAAAAAACTAAACTTAACTTAACTTTTCTGAACTTAGACATTTTTTGAACTTAGAAAATTTTTTCAGAAAAAAGTCACAATACAGTATCTACAAATATGCCATATATATATATATATATATAATATATATTATATATATATATATATATATATATATATATATATATATATATATATATATAATATATATATATTATATATAGTATATATATATATATATATATATATATATATATATATTATATATATATATATATATATATATATTATGTATATGTATTTCATATTTGTTTAGTTTGTATTTTTTTTTTTATTGTATGTTACATACAACGGTACAAGTATTGTTTTACAAATTTTTTTATTTTCTGAAATTATATACGTACACTTTGGCTATAATATCGATTCCTCGAAATTAGTAAAAAAATCGATTATTAAAAAATAATATCGATATCGATGTATCGATAATCTAAAACGTATTTCAAGTGATTCCTCATCCCTACACGAATGGAAAAAAGACGAATTGTTGAGATTTTCAGAGCGTTACTATTAATATTTTTAGTGAAAATATTAACTCAAAATAAACTTAAATGCGTAAAAAAAACTTCTAATAATTTTTTAAAACCATTTTTGTTAATGAAATGTTTATAGTTTTAATATAGTATGTACGTGAACTTAAAGTTTGGTGAACTTAAGTCAGTAATACTCCACAATTACCCCAGTTTCTTCCACTTCTCTACCACCTTATAGCAACCTGGGGGCTCATTTCACTTTTGCTTTCCAGCCCAATTGGAGCAACGATGGTCCTCCTGATTTGGGGCGATCTCTCTTTCAAGAAATCCTGCATATCTACAGATCGCAGTTTCAGGTGTACACTGATGGTTTAAAGGTTCATATGGGTTCCACTTGTTCTGCAGCCACTGCTGTGTATTTCTCAGACTTTTCCCTTACACAGAATTGGAAACTCTCCCCACTGCATTCGGTGACCTTCCTATAACTATATGCTATTTTCAAGGCATTACAGCTTGTGGTGACCCATCTTTCTCAATCAATTATACTCTTTTCTGACTCTTGTGCAGCCCTTCATATAATTGCTAACTACCTGCCCACCAAATACAGGAGAATTCAATTACATATTCATTGTATCATCAGTGGCATGTCTCCGAGTCAGGGTTGGGTACTACATTTCCACTGGGTCCCTTCCCACATTGGTATTGCTATTAATGAATTTTTGGAATTTTTTTTTTCTGAAAATCAAGGCCCTATAGTAGGTCATAAGCACACAAATAAATAATAATGTAATTCTAATAATAATAGTTTTATTAAAGTTTAGGGTAATTCATTTAGAATTACCTTGAAGGGGTGAATTGGGCCACCATTGTGGGGTGAATTGGGTCATCTGTTTGAATTCTTCTTTTATGTATAAATTTAATTTTATATTTTAATTTTTACTTAATATAGTAATTGTTTATTATATTTAAAAATGTCAATAATGATACATAAAATAAGAATAAAAATGTGGTGGCCCAATTCACCCCATTCGTGGGATGAATTGTGACACTTTTTGGAATTCATATTTTTCATAAATATTTAATTTTTTATTTTAATTTTTACTTAATATAAGTAACCATTTATTATATTAAAATTAGCCATACATAATAAATATGTCAATAATAATACATAAAATAAGAATAACAATGGTGGCCCAATTCACTCCATCATCAATTTTTATGGGGATGTGAATTGGGCCAAGTTATGCCCAGTGATTTAACCACTATGTACTGTTTGGAACAAAAATTTACTTTGCCAGTTTAAAGCTAATATACTCAACTCTATACACTGAAAAAAATAATTAAAATCTGTCCATAACTTTTCCTTTTATAACAAAGTTAAAAAAACTCATATTTTTCAAAAGTGGAATTCTATTTAAGGACATTTCCTACCCTAATATATTTTTAAAAAATATAAAAACTCTCTAGAATTAAGATAATCTAAATAAAACTTGTAGTACTACCGCATGGCTATTGAATGAGCAAAATAAATTTTTTTATTTTTTTTTTATTTTTAGTG
>JABUQX010046060.1:0-2500 GCA_015478945.1 Trachelipus rathkii | reverse complement strand
AAAGTTCCAACATGACTTCCAACAAAACCACTCAACCACAACAGCTGTCACATACATTATACAACCAATAATAGAAGACTTAAATCTTAGTCGTACACATAAAACATTACTCATAGCAATTGACATAAACAAGGCTTTTGACACAGTCCCATGACGCAATCTAAGACACAAAATAATAAAATCAAATATCCCCATTAATTTAAAGAAAGTTATCAAACTTCCTATCGGAAAGAACTCTCAAATACAAATCAACAACAAAAAATCACACACAGTAAACATTAAAAAAGGTGTACCCCGAGGAGCAACCCCATCCCCTTTAGAACGCAAAAAGTCATGTAAGCTAGCCAAGTTTCATTTGTTTTAATAAAATAGCAACAGAGATATTATGTCTCAAAAGTTGCCAAAATCTAAGTCATACTGTATATGGTCATGGTATGGGTTCAACAAATGGCTATATCTCCAAAGGTTTTCCAACGGCGAACCTAAAACTTTACCAAAGTTCGTTTTAGACATTTGGGACTCAATTCACAAAATTTAATCAAAATATGTGATGGTTGTACCCAAGATGACTTGAAATTGAATGACCCAGACTTTTATTTTTGTCATTGAAGTTGGTCAAGTTTTTCTCAAGGTGTTCTTTGAATTTGTTTGATGTGTATCCTTATTAGGGTAGATATTTGAGTGTTTATGGAGTTTATATGTGTAGTGAGTTATATTGTGTTTGTTTATTTGGTCGTAGATTTTTGGGGCCAGAGAAGAGCTGTACTGTAGTGTTTCCTGTATCATTTGGGCTTGTGGAAATTGAATTCTTTATGTATTGTATTGATGAAGATATGGAATGCTGAGTTTAGGGGGATAGAATTTGTTGTTTTTATGTAGTCTGTGAAATTTGTCCAATTTTTTTTCTTTTGTAATTTGTGTAAATGGTATCTTAGCCTTAAACTTTCCATTAAATAATTATTAGTTATATCCAAATGGTATATAGTTAAGTACATCATATCAATTTCTACATATTTAGTTTTTTTAAATGATAAAATATTGATAATTTTGTTGGTTAAATATTATTTCCAAATAGATCAAAATTTTTAGAGAAAAAAATTTTCATTTTGAGTTATTGATTTTTTTTGGCAAAGCAAAACAATAATCTTGAGTTACTAATTTTAATATTTATGAATATTTACTAATTCTAATGGTATTGTCATTTTATTATTTATCATATAAAATTATTAACCAAATTTATTAATTAAAATAGTAAATTATTTTTACCAATTTATAAATAAAAGCTATAATTATTTTATCATTTATAGAAAAGTAGTTGTAAAAGATCAAATATTCAGATTAAATTGGCTATTAAGTATCATACTCGAGACACTTAGGATGAGGATATGAGGACACATGAGGATATTATTTTCTCACATTATTTCTTTCATTGTGGAAACAAAATTGGCAAATTACTATTTTAAAAATTTATCGAAATTTTTATCTTTAAAGAAACTTTTTGGTATAAAAATATATATGCTTTGTAATCCTCATGCAATGCTTTTTGAATAAAATCTTTTAAGATTATTTTAAATGGTTAAAGCTAGAGGGCTTGGCGATAAATGTTTAAAGTTTTATTAAAATTGTTTAATAAAATGTTTCAAATCCTTTTCCTCGTACTTCAAAGTCGAAAAAATTAAGATAGAAATTGAATTCATAAATGGTAAACATTTTAAGGGTGTCAATCAAATTCTAGGAATAAAGTTTTTTTTTTCCTATTTCTAGGAATAAATAAAGTTTTTTTTCTATTTCTTTTAAAGATGATTTTACTGTTAGTTAACCGGAGAGAGATAACCTTTTTTAATTTTGAGTTATTTTTTGTTTTATAAATTTGATCTAGAGGAATATTTATTATTTTTTTTTTAATAATTTATGAAATATTTTTTGATTAAACATCTTGAAGTGTATTTATTTATTTTTATTTTTTTAATTTTGTTTTGTACAGATTAGTGATGTAGAACATGAAGAGAAAGATGACATACTCGAAGCAGAAAGCTCTTTACAAAAACGGAAACAAACGTCAAGGAGACATAACCAAACGATTGAAAAAACAGGTTTGAAACAATTTTGTTGTAAGCTTTATAATTTTAATTTTAAAAAGCAAAGAAGAGTTGAAAAGATCATTTGAAGTCACGCAATAAAAGAAAGATTAGATGAGATCAATATAATTTTAAATGTCATTTTAAATCTAGTTTAAAACTTTATCTGACGAACCACTCATAAATTTACAAAATTATTTAAATGTTCAGACTGCAGCTTTGAATGAAATAATAAAGGAAATTTAAAAAGGAAACATGTTAACACATGCAAATTTTAAATTATTTAAGCGTTCCAAGGGCAGCTATGAATGTAAGCTTAAAGAACACTTAAAATCACACATGTTAACATCGCAATCTTAAAATCACTCATGTTAACACGTGCTTTTAAGTCTTTTAAGTGTTCCAAGTGTAGCTATGAATGC
>JABUQX010046059.1:30000-47459 GCA_015478945.1 Trachelipus rathkii | reverse complement strand
CGGCAGTGTTCTTGCTGCTGTGTAATTCGACCTATCACTCTGATATTTTTTTTACTGTTTTAATTATTCAATTTGTTTCAAAATACTTTCAATCAAACTCTGATATTTAATAGTGTAAGCTACTTCTTCCTTTACCAAAAAAAAAAAAATACAACCCTATCGCAAAAGTATTTTTAAACTTTTTTCCTATTTTAAAGTCTCTTTCACCTTTTTCACTCTCCTGAACCAATTGAGCGGTGAATCGGTTCACCTAATTTTCATAGCCTGGTTCTCCTGAGTTTCATATTCTAACTTTAGTGTGAGCTGAAGAGTGTTCATGCTTTCTCTAATTTCCCTTTTTTCCTAAAGCCTCAAAAGAAAGTTGTTTGGAATTGGAATTATATATAATGAATACCCCACCCGTCTTTTGTAGAACAATTTGCAATAAATTTTTTTCTATGAATTTTTGGCCACAGTTTTACAAAATGCACCCTTCGTTTTTCTCACTGTATGCCAGACCAACTATATTTCTGTTCCATTGTTTATTGTACTAGCGTTGTTTTGTCAGACGATTTTGCGGAATGTAAGCTGGATGATCCTGCACCTTTATTTTCTAAACAATTCTTTATATTTCTTGAATTTTATTTAATTTAGTGAAAATTGATACGTTTGCAGCGTTTCCCTCGGTCTTTTACTAGGTCCTGCTGCTGCGCTACTGAAATAAGAGTACGTATTGTATCTCCTCTGATCCGAAAAAAGAAAAGACGGTAGGGTAACCTATTGAAGTTAAAAAGGCGGATATTCGCCCCAGCGCCACCACCCACACACACACCACCACACAAACATCATATATATAATATATAATATAATATATATATATAATATATCATATATATAATATATATATATATATATATAATATATATATATATATATATTATATATTAATATATATATATTGTGACGTCTGGTGGAAGGGGGCTGCAAAACCACTGATGAGTCCAAAGCAGCCCCCCCCCGGGACGAAACGCCATTTCATCGCGACAACGCTCACTCTCTTCAACCATTCCATCTAGTCTCAGCTAATGAAGTGGTTTTTCTTCAACGAGTTGACCATAACCCCTTCATATTGGGGACCCTGGAGAGACTAGTGCCACTGGATGGGCACAACATAACACCAAGCCAGCATCCCATCTTCTCTCCAAAGTTGTTCGCACACGTAGGGTTTAAAGACATTCGTTTGTAGAGTTTGTTATTTTACCCACAAGTTCAACGCGGCATTATATCAATTCAAGTTTCTTCTGCTGGGCACTGCTCTGTGCTCTGTTCGTCATCCTGTAACGCCTGTGTACTGTGCTTCTCACTGCAGGTGCCAGACCAACTGCACGTAAGAATACTACCAGAGTGGTCGAACCTTCTCAGTGGCTTTATGTGTGTTCACACCCTGGCTCACTCATTTGACAGCTGCTGACCAACGTCCTTCCAGGTGCGCATAGCGGAGTGTGCTCGCGGCATTCTCACTGTGGGTGGAGTTCTCGTGCGTCTGCGATGGAAGGGCCGGCTGCGACCACCCACTGATGAGTCCAAACAGCCCCGGGACCGAAATTGCCCAATTTCATTCGCGAACAACGCTCACTCTCTTCAACATCCATCTTATATTCTTCAATTGAAAGGTGGTTCTTCATCAGCGACCAAAACCCCTTTCATTTAATATATAATATATATATATATATATATATATAATATTATATATTATAATATATTATTTAGTATATTAAAATTTGTAATACTAATTTAGATATCTATAATCAATATATATATAGTTATATTATATTATATATATTATTATATATATAATAATATTCATATATTATATTAATATAATATATAATATATACTAAAATATATATATATATATATATACTATATAATATATAATATATAATATATATTATATATATATATCTTAATCTATATGTTTTGCTTACTAATATCGAAATATTAATTTTTTATCAGTGTTCATCAATGTTTTTCTTACTCTGCTACAAGCGTCATTAATATTTTTTTTTTCAGTAATAGTGTTCTTAGTGTTAGAAGTGTGATGTGCCTAATGTCGTTATGTAAACGTTACCTTCTTTTAGAAAATTAAAAGTTAGTAAAGGCCCTGGTATGAAATGTAAGTTTTGTTGTGTGGACTTTTAAAAGATAGCAGCGTCACTCAAACTGGAGGCCCACATCGCAAATTGCAAAAAATGTGATGACAACATCAAATTGAAATATTTGACTGACACCCAAAGATCAATATATATTATATACTATATATATATATATAGTATAAATTATATCATATAATATATATATATATATATATATATATATATATACTATATATATATATATAATATATATATATATATAATATATTCATATATATTATATATTATGAGATTCATGAAAAAAAAAAATAAAACACTAATAACATTATATATGCTGATAACTATACTCCTTACCTAATAGACCTTCTCCGAAAGAATTTTCTATAACAATATTTTCTCACATAACGTTCTCAAGCGTTCACGGACTTCTCAGGTCAGCGGAATTGACAACGTTGTTATGTTTAGTCGGCCATTATCTAGCAAGTTTCTATGCATTCTGGCTGATTTTATTATTTATGGCTAGATCATATAGATTTAAACATACTTTTTATATTTATTTGCTTTATTTTGAAATTATTAAAAAATTAATTCATGATCGATTTTCTCCGGGGGGCACTCGACTGTCTCCGGAGGGGCAAAGCCCCCCCGGAAGTATGCCTGAAAGAAACACTGTTCATAAACTGTTGAACAGTTTATATGGTTGAACTATTTTAAAAGTATTTGTTAAACATCTATAGCTAGGATAATAGGATAAAGGTATGATTGCAAGTTGTCACATATGATAGACCCCTATTTCCTTTAAAATGTATGCTGAAGCATTTCTTATACTACTAAGTTATATATTTTCGACATGCCAGATCTTAGATATAAATCCAAAGGTGTTCTTTTTTTTCAGGTTTATGATGTGATATTTGAACCAATTAAGAGGAAAAATTAAAACTAGTTACAAAAAGATTCTTCATTTTGATTCCTTTTCATCAAAATCTTCTTCTATCTTTCTCATAAACTAATTAATAAATGAATAAAAAAAAACAATGAGTATTACAAATAATATATTTTCCATTCTTCTGCTTTCTTCTTTTCTCAAACATATTTTACACATTTCTTCTTTTTCCTATATTTATTTAAGCTCTTTTTTTTTCTATGGTCCGCCTCAAATTATGAGAACCAGCCCATAGACGTATCAAATGTTCCAATCAGTATTTTCATCGAACATTCCACATTCTCTTTCTAACTGGTCATTGATTTATGTTGCGAATGCCTATATTTATAGAAAAGACAAGTAACATTAGAGAGAGAGAGAGAGAGAAACACCGAACACAACACCACCACAGAAGAGACAACAACCACCACACAAAACAAGACACAACCCCAGAACACCCACACACCCCACACCAACACCCAACACAACAAAACAAACACAACACCCCCCAACACGACACAAAAGAAGAAGAGCACAGCTGTCGAACGAGGACGACGAGAACAAACAACAGCAAGACGAACGAAGAACGACACGACAGAGCAGAAGAGGCAAGACCAGAACGAGCGACCGAGAACCCGACCAGAAACGCAGAGAACGCACGAAACCAACGAGAAGTGTATATTGAAGGAGATCAGATTGACATCCCCACATCCTTAATACCAATAAAGGCCAGGGCATCTGATTCCTTCCATATTTTTATATGTGGGTTTGGAATACGTAACAACGGCCACACACTCACTACACGTCAGCCGCACCACACAAATGTATTTCCAAGTCGCGGACCCCAACTAGAAACAAAAACAACTAACACTCGTCACCCTCTCAAAACACATCGAAACCTCCACACGTCTGACATGACAGATGAGTGCAAGGATCCGCACACCAAAAGACATCCACACACCAATAAGGCATAACACTTTAACCCTCACGCATAACCACTGTACCAACTTAAAACACACCAACACAACCACACCTCACAGACAAATCATCACCATACCATTATCCCTATCGAACGATTCGTTCTTGCCTCTTTCCAAATTGACATTATACTACCACTCAATAACAACCAATACAAATACACATCACTAAAACTAATAACAACTATACCATAAACCACTCAAATCCTAATAAAACTCAACACAATACACACACATCCACTAATATTATAAATACTAACATATACCTCATTTATAACTACTATATACCATACTAATACTAAACTATCACCTCACCAACTCACTAATATATACAATATAACCTAACTATCAACACAAATAAATACCACCTCCACCACCATATAAAACCAAACCCACACACACCAACAAACCAACCAATCCCCACACACACCAACAACCCAACCCAAACACCAACACAAACATCAAAGAACCAAAACCAACTTAACAGACCTATCACATCATGCTGCAAAAAACACACCAAACCATATCCCACACGACCTTTCTCTCAACAAACAACCAAACAAGAAAAACACATGCTCTCCCACACATTTCTCTAACCACAACATCAAAACACAACCCTCCCACCCAAATTAAACACATCCCCACACAACTACAGAGCGCAGCATTATCATCTAAACCAATCTAACATGACAATACCATAAACAACACCAACAACAACCCATATCTATATATATCTCTAAAATCTATCTACAATATGTTCAATTGTTTGTTCCTCTTAACATTTTAAACTATCTCCATACACACCTTTACACCTTTTCCTTTTTATACCAAACACCAATGCTATATACGCTGTACTCTCACCACCCTCCACACTCACAAAAAAAATTAATGTTCCATAAATTCGGTAATACATGACGCTATCACACGCCCAACAAAATATATTAATATCTAAGCCGCTCAAAAACCCACAAACCCCACTAACAAACAAACATATAACAAAACACTCACAACACCACAACACAACACCAACCATCCAACACCACACTATATCCACTCTCCACAACATTACAACCCACCCCAACAACCACCAACCACGCACACTACAACCAGACATTTTATCCTCACAACCTCATATCATATCTCCACAACAAACATATCTCCCTGGCACCTATATAAATACTAAACATAAATACCCCACCACCTATATATTACTCATACACACTATACAACCCTAAACAACCCAACAAATACCCTCATATATAAACACTACACCTACACAAATACCCATACACCTACTAAAACTATATATCACTACTACAACCACACTCTAATCACTATACACTACAACACCAACAACCATCACATACCACCAATAAACCACTATACAACCCCACAACCACTAACATACCACACCACTACAAACCAATCAACATTCAAACTTATCAAACCTATCACTTATTTTAATGCTCCCGCAATGACACATACATATTCACCTTCTGGAATCAACCTCTCGACACTCTAATAATGCGATAAAATCTTCCACGCGTTTACTACAACAAAAACCTACTCGCCCTATGCCCTCTCAATTCAGAAACTCGTGTTAATTCTTTACTCAATCCACCAAACGCGATTGGCGATGGTTTGCATAATTTGGTAGTACAATAAAATAATCAACAAATGAAACCACCCGTAAAAATATGCTACACCAGACAATTCGCCTAGGGTATCTCCTTAAATATTTCTCTCTCTCTCTCTCTCTCTCTCTCATACTCTCTCTTTCTCCTCTCTCATCCTCTTAAATTTCTCTCTCTCTCTCTCTCTCTCTCTCTCTCTCTCTCTCTCTCTCTCTCTCTCTCTCTCTCTCTAATCTCTAACCTTCTTCCCTGCGAGTCATATAGGAAAAGGTCAGTTCTTCCCATATGTACGCTTGTTATAAAAATAACAGAGGCATAGAAAAATGCTCAAATTTTATAAAACAAAAAATTATTGACGATTCGATATTGTGGGAAAAATATTGATATATCGTGGAAGATAAAATCATCGATAATATTTCGATAGTATCGAAAAAATATCAATATCAATATATCTCTCTTTTCTTCCGGCATAACACGAAAGCACAACTGCCTTGGGCTGAATATTGAAAATTGAGGCAATAAGAAAGAACAGAGTTGGATTTGCTGTGGGAAGCTCAAGCAAACAAGCACCTAAGTTTCGATCAATAACAATTGATTATATTCAAGTAAAGAAGAGGGGTGGTGTTCAAGAAAGTGAAATTCAGAATGATGATCTCGAATGCTGTAGAAATTAATGTAAAAAGATCTTGTGCCAAAGCAAGCCGATGGCAAAGTTGTGGCGGCAACAACCCAGTCATCGGAGGAAGCCAACTCCCAAGTTTTGAAGGCAGAAAGGGTGGACAAAGAGCATTGTTTGGAAGCCGCCCCTCCAAGCCTCTCGGAGGCAGATTTAGGTTTTGCCATTTTTTTTTAAAGATAATGCTCGAGTTTGTGCTTTATATCTATCTGGGTTATGTGATGAAGCGTGAAGGGTAGAGAGTGGTCCTACTCTGCTATGTCGAGCTGCTCAAATGTGAGATGATTTATCTTCCTGCGATTACTTCTATACAACTGTCAATCTCTTTTCATACTGCATTAATCTAATGTTGAAAAATTAGGGATATTTCTACTCCGAGGTGCAACCTTTTGTTCCTCTGCTTTTCAAAACAGCGTTTTTTCTTACCTTCATTCCATCTTTCTTCATCACTGTATTCGTGGTTCTCAAAAACTTTTATCTTCTCGTTTTTTTGGGCCTAACATGCATACTGACATCTCGGGTTGGGCTCGTTCATGTATTGCTTGTCAAAAAACCAAAGTTCATAGACCTACTAACACCTCCTTTACGGGTTCATGCCTTTACCCTCTTCGTTTTTGATCAGCCTTCGATCTTGATCTTTGCGGCCCCTCTTCCGCCTTCACGTGGGTGTACTTATTTATTGACAATGGTTGACAGTACTACGCTTGGCCTGAAGTTATCCTCTTTTCCTTCTCCTCCTAACTTTAGAAAATATTTGCTAAAGCTGTGCTGGACGAATTGGGTGCTCGTCTTGGGTTCCTTCTTCCTATTGTGACTGACAATGGCGCCTCAATTTCGATCTCATCCTTGGGCAGTAGATTTTTTATCTCTTCTTGTATTGAAAAAATCCATTTCCAATACTTTCATCCTCAAGGAATTCTTAGTCGAGCCGCCTTCATCGCCAACTAAGGCATGCTTTGCAGCTGTGCCCCTAAGTCCGCAACATTGGGATGAAAATCTTCCATTTGGCTTGCTTGAAGTCTTCGGTGAAGGAACGATTTGAAACTCTTCGCAGCTAGCAACCTACCAGGCTATGGTTCACCCTTGCCGTCTTCCTGGTGCAATTTTTTTTCTTCTTCTTCTATTTGACCTTCCTTTTCCGGATTATCATTCTTTTCTCTCTAAGTTTTGGATCTTTTTAATTACTTCTTTTCTTCCTTCTCCTCGCTCGTTCCCTCTACTGCTGTTTACTTACCCAAGAATTTAGATTCTGCTACTCATGTATTCTTCGTCATGATTCTCATCGTTTTCCTTTACACACCTTTCTTATTAACTGGTCCTATCGGTGTTCTTCGTCCGCCAACCTCATTTTTCACGAATTCAAAATGGGACTCGTGTTGAAATGTTTACGGTTGAACGTATTTCTAAACCTGCTTTCTGGACTCTTCCGATTCTTGATCTTCTGATAATCGGTTGCTCGCACTAGATTCTTTTGCCCTATGTATAATTCCTTCTTATGGTTTGATGAGATTTCTGACAATTGGCTCTTCTCCTTTTTTCCATCTTCGCCTTCACGAATTGTTGCTGTGTCTTCCTCTCCCTTACACAAGGCTGTTGGTCACTACTACAGTTCCACCTTCTGTTACTTCTACTAATCCTTCTATTACCGCACACTACTTCTTCTATCTGTTTCCCCATCACATGCTTCTTGTCTTTGTCTTCCTCCACTTTACCTTCCGTCCTTGATTTTGTTTACCTCCTGACATTTTACCTTTCCTCCTGACGTTCCCTCTTGTCGAAGCTTCCTCTTCTGTGTCTGTTTCTTCTCCTTTTCCATTCTCTAGTATATCTCCTGTTTCGTCCTGCTCATCAGTTCCTCTCCTACCTTTCGAGCGACTTGCGGCGTCCGCTATTAAAGCCGTACGTTTTCAGTCTTCTTCGAAGAGGGAATCTATAGTAAATCCTATTTTTTTTAATTTTAAAAATTGTTTTTAGTTACAAATATAATTACGTTCTATTTGTGTTTCAGCATAACAAACAATTTTATTACTCTATATTGTTAATACGAAACATTTCTTTAATATTCAATAAAAAAATATATGCTAAAATCTTTTTACTTATTATTTTATATTTCGCACAAAGGCCAATTGGGTAATTATTATTATTATTATTATTATTATTATTATTATTTTTATTATTATTATTATTATTATTTTTGTTTATTATTTTTTTTCTGTTAATTATTATTTTTATTATTATCTTTATTCTTTATTGATATTGTTCTAACTGTGGTTATTTCCACAGGTGCTTATTTTACTTTACATTCTAGCTCAATAAACCTCAATTATGATGGTGATGTCATTTCTCTCGGTGTGATGCTCAGAAGAAATAGCACCAGAATATATTTGTTGAACGAAAGCATTAATAACAAATTTATAAATTATATACTTAACTTTACATTGCAATATTTCTAGCTTATTTATTATGTTTAGATGTATCTGTATCATTTTTGATATTACTGTGATGATGTTTTTTATACTTCAATATCACCGTTATATTCCTATATATATATATATATATATATATATATATATATATATATATATATATATATATATACTATATATTTATATATACTATATACTTATAGATATATATATATATATAAGTATATATATATATATAGCTCGTCGATCACTGTTGTGGACCACTTTAAGTATAACTTGGTCTCCCGACGCTCCCCTAATGCACTTTTTGGAAATTTTTGTTTGTAAAACGGCCCTATAGTCGGCATAAGCACACAAAAAATAATAATCGTAATTTTAATAAATAAAAGTTTATATTAAGTTTGAGTAACACCGAGTCAGCTGACCTAGAGGGTAGAACGGACCACCATTGAGGGTGACTCGTACCATCTGTTTAAATTCCCTTTAAAAATAAATTTCAATTTTATATTTTAATTTATTAATATAATAATTACTTTCGTCATATTAAAATTCGATATAGAGTAATAAAAATGTTCAACTAATATAAAATAAATACGAATATAAATAAGGTCGTCCGATTCACCCTCTCCGCTCAAAAATTTTTCCCTTTCTTTAAAAAGATTTTTTTATTAACAATTTCTATTTTTTAAAAAAATTCACTTTAATTACATTAAACTTATTTTTAACATTTAAATTAATTTATAAATAAAAAAAATAATTCGAATAAATATACGTAAAATACGAAAAACAATGGGGTCCGAGTCACCCCTCCATCATTTTTACGGCGGGGTGAATCCGACCAAGTTAGGCAATAAGTAGCTGAAATTAATATTCCAAAAATTCTAAAATTTACTTGTGCAGTTTATTTATGTGTACTCGAGTGTATCACTGAAAAAATAATTAAAATCGATCCACAAGTTTTTCATCTTTATAACGAAGTTTAAAAAAACTCACATTTTACAAAAGTGAAGTTCTATTGGAGGAAAATTTGTACCCTAATTTCTAACATTTTTAAATATAAAAACTTTCTAGAATTAAATATATCTAAATAAAACTATAGAGTTGAGAACGTGGCTAAAAAATGAGCGAAAATTTTTCTTTTTTTATATTATTTTTTATTTTTAATATTAGAAGGGGACCGAATCACCCTCCTAAAGAGGCGGGCCTGGGTCACCCCGCCGACGCTATATAATAATATAATATAGAATATATATTCATATATAATATATATATATATATATATATATATATATATATATTATTATAAATATATTACCATAATTTTAGAACATTAAATTTGATTAAATCATGAAGTATCTTATATCTTATCATTTTGAGTATTGAGAAACATGTTATTTAAATATACTGTATGTAAATGAGCCAAGAACAAGAAAGACTTAAAAAGCTACTAGTTATATTTTTGTCTAAAAGATGGGCTATGGTTATGTAAAATAAATTCTTTCCAGCATATTTTTTCTCAGAACGTAAATTAAGTAATTCCAGTTCCGGCGGACCGGAATTAAAATGTCAATCCAATTGGAATAGCTGTCCCGAATCGGGAAAGCTTGTCCCATCTAATATATAATATATATTATATAATAATATAATAATATAAGATATATATTATATAATATACATTATATATCATATATATAACTATATCATAATATATCACTATCATAAAGTGGGGGAACTGGATCACAGAGGGGAAAACGGTCACTTTTTAATATTATAATATTTTGTAAATCAAAAAACATTTTTCAATTAGAGAAAGCTTTTTTAAGTAGTTAATAGAATATATTTTTAACCACATATAAAAATTTAATAAATAATTACACCCCCTCCGGTTTCAAAAAAAAATTTTCCCCCATTTTAAAAAAAATTTTTTTTAAAAATTACAAAAAAATTCTAAGATCTGTGAATCTCATTAGAATTAAGACTATCAGAATTTCATTTAGAGGTATATTGGGAAGTCTATTTTTAACATTTCCATGTAAAAAATTTAAAACATTAAAACTTTTTTTAAATTATTAAGTGTTTTCTCTTTCGGGGTAAAACCGGTCGAGAGGTTGGGGGGAAAACGTAAATATAACTTATCTAAAAATGAAATTTTGTTTAGTTTTAATATTATTGATATTTTAGATTTTTGAATTAATATTCTATATATTTGTTTAATTCATTGAAAACTTTTCTTTTTTCAATCCTTGTGTACTTAAAAAAAAGTGCCAATCAATACTATCATTTTTGTGAAATGTTGCCTACATACTGGTAATATAAAGTGCCTTTTTGTTATAAGGTAATATTATTATTAAAAATATACTAAAATTGATTTATAATTTAACAATTATAATTTGTAATTTTATTGTTATTTCACTTGAAATGTGCATACATACTCATAATATAAAGTGCCTTTTAAAAAGTGCAAATTTATCTATTATGAAAAATTATAAAATTGATTGTTCATATTTAAAATATAATATTGTAATTTTTATTTTTAGCCAACAAGTTCACGTGAAATGTGCGTTCTCAGCTACTCGTTATATAAGTGCCTTATTCACTAAAAATTCAAAATATATTTTATTATTATTATAAAAATTATAAAATTATATGTCATTAATTTAAATTATAAAAATAAATTTTTCTTCATCAAACGTTTATGCGAAATGTGCATACATAGGGCTACTCGTAATATAAAGTGCCTATTTGTTAAAAGTGACACATATTATTATTATTAGAAATTATTAAAATTGTTTGTCATAACTCTTTTTTTCAATGTTTTTTAGCATAAAACAATGAAAATAAAATTCAAAAAATTTGGGAAAAAATAAAATTGCAAAAATGATAAATATAACACTTTTTTTTTTTTCTATCCAAATTAATTCTATACAATTAAAATCTATTTAACATTTAAAACTTATTTAAAATTAGTTGTTCCCTGTACTTAACTGCCGGTTTTCCCCTACACCAATGACCGGTTTTCCAGCGAATCAATTTTTTTGAAAATGGAATTTTCCAAAAAAAATTTAAAAATATGTATCAACATTTTTATTATATTTTTTATTCTACAATTTTAAGGAAACTCTAAATGTAAGAAAAAAAACTATTAAATATAGATGTAACTTCAAATTTCAATTTTCATGATTCTTAAAAAAAAAAAAAAAGCCAATCATTTGACAGTTTTCCCCATTCTTACGTATATAAAAATATATAATATATTATTATATATATATATATATTATATATATATAATTATAATATATATATATATTATTATAATATATATATATATTATTATTCTTTCTATTAGCCCTTTCTTCAAACCACACAGTCTCCTTACTTCCTCTCCCTCATTTTATCATTTCTTCTCACCCCAAATACGCCCTAAAGATTATCTAATCTATAATTTCTAATCACACTATAGTTTTCTTTTACGGAGAGGGAGAGAAAAGCAAGGGAGGACACGATATTATTATTATTATTTTTTAAAAAAGTACTGAAACTTGCAAGTATATAAACTTTAAATTATTAATATGTGAAAATATTTTTTTCGTCAAAAGTCACGTGAAATAGGTGTACATAGGCCTACTCGGTAATATAAAGTTGCTATTTGTTAAAAAGTTGAAATATATTAGTATTATTAGAAATTATTAAAAATAATTGTCGATAAATTATATCATTTTACACTGGTAATGTCATTATTACCCGAAACCCTAAGTGTGGCTCACTCAAAGTATATTAGTCATTCTCATGCAATTAACACAATCAATGATGCCACCAGCACGATCACCTTCACTTATCCCACTCACAAATTATTCATACAACTCATTGCCATATCATCTTTCCATCTTATAACAAACCAAAGATTATTGCTCTGAGAAATGTTATGAATCATTTTATCTCAATCCAACAGGATTTCACAATGCATGGACTCACCTTACCAACAACCATCACCAAACTTCTAATCTACAATTTACTATTCAAACCCTTCCTTTCTATACAAACCCTGCCGAAATCCTCTTTACTCCAAATCTTCCAAATTTGTCAGATACCGCACATATAAAACAATCAACAGCGAACATAAAGCAAAGTACACTCCACGTTATCCTTACAATCAGTAATTTAATATCATTCCTCCCCTACCATTTAATTCTTCATAACTCCATCCATATAAAATATATAACCCATGGAGACATTTAAAATCCCAAGTTCGACTCAATCACTTGATATTTAAGAAACCCATTACAATCTTTGAGCACTTCTGATTTTTTTTCTATTACCACTGCTATATCAATATCTACTAGTTACTATTATGAATTCTTCCAATTTATAACTGCCTACACCAAACCTAGCCATCAACAGAGCTTCCCCTAATTTATATCCCTGCTAGTATGCCTGTTGCAAGTCCATAAACAAATAAGATTGATCTCTTCTCACTTTGTATTTCCAAGCTCAAATATTTATCAATACACACCCTTTTACCATTTTAAATTGTCATCAGGCTATGTTCTTCAACAACCAGACCCTCAAGTATTGGCTATTAATCATTAAGTAGAATAATATTTAGTAATATTTCCTCGTATATCAGATGTTATAACTATTCGACCACCAAGGCGTCGTGTACTGCCAAGGTGTCCATTTGCCTTAAAAAAATTTCCCCACCAAATAAACTAAATAATATCTAATTTTAAATTGCTTTGTATTTAAGTCAAAGAGACTCCGATTGTCTAAAAGTACTTATATTCCCCTTCATTGAGAATTATTCGGAAGTCGGAAATTTGATCTATAGATTAAGTAAATTTCAGTATATAATATTTATATATTTTTATGTAAGATTTAATCATATAATATATATAAAATGTAGAATTTTTTCACAATAAATAATAAATTTTTATTACTAATAAGTGTAATTTCTACATATCAATGAATTTTTTGAAAGAACGAAGATTAAATCTATTATTCTATATAAAAACACTATTAATTACAAATACTCTTACATAAAATTATATGTAATTAGAATATAATTTTTTAGAACTTAAATTTGTAAAGGGTTAAAATATTATTTGTTAATGCGTCCAAGTTAAAAAATACTTGATTTTCATGTGTAGTTATTTTAAAAAATATAATAAAGCTAGAGAAATAATTACTTTATGCTCGAAAATGTCAAAAAAATCTACGATCGAATTTTTATTTTTCATCTGACACAGGAGCATATTCATGAATCCACCAATATTGTTTCTATGTCAATATTAATTATCCTAATAAACACTTAAAAATGGTGATTTAATAAATAATTATATATATACTATATACCATTATACCATTTAATATGTGTTAGGTAAGAATCGAGGTGGAGTAGATAATAAAAATAGATAAAAATATTCGCTCACCTACATAAAAAGAGATGATAAAATATGTGTACTTCATTTATAATGAAATATGGTGGTATTCTTATAAACATATTACTAATATATATGCTTTCCTTAATAATGACTATATTTAGTCTTAGTTAAAATCGAAAATGTTAGCTGTGGATTAGTTAATTAAATACATTACAATGTACTTATATTCTTCCATACACTTCCTCGTTTAAGCGGGCATCTATTTCTTCTATTTTCGGAAGTATAAGATTTTCATTGGAAATTTGTTAGCTACACTAAGGTGTCGCTACATTCAAGGTTTTTTATATAAGAAGTTAGCCGCTCGATAACGACTAAGCAGTTATATATCCTAAGATAAGCAAATGATTCCACAAAGTTTATTATTCAGATACACACTGTTCGCACCAAACAAAATTAAGGAAATTACGTTAAAAATTATTCTATAAGCAGATTGATGATGCCAATATAACAAAAATTAGCTAAGTGTAAGAACAAATATGTCTAAAAGCGTAAATGGAAGGGTTAACAATGATAAGACATATTCGTGAGGGATGTCAGGTAAAAAATTGTAAAAAACATTTAATTTACTACGTCCCCATTCCCGTATAAATAACACAAAAAAAAACTGTGATCTCTATATTGTCTATACTGCCGAATTCTAATTATGTCCCATATGATCAAGTTTCTATAACGTCTTTTTTCCCCAAATAAGCTTATAACCTGTTACATACATAACTTCTAAAACTACACACATTTCTAGTTAAAGCTCCATACTAAGACTTTAACTTTGAACTATTAATATTTACTCACAATTTTTTCCAAATAACATTTTTTCATATCTCAAGGTTATTCAACATCTTCATTGTTTTGCTCTGGATATTACAAATTTTGTATACATGCGAATCTTTTGCCTTTTCCCATATAACTAATATTTATCTTACATTCCAAGTTTCTTAATATATCAGATATCTTACTCCAAAACCACCCACATACTGGCATTGTATAATATGATCAGATTTTGGCTTTTTAAGCCTATGCACCTCTAAGTGAAGTTGATCGTAGAAAAGACTACGCATATATCAGCAGTAGCAACTTCGTCTTGTAGCAATTTTTTAGTGAAGCATAAAAACTATCGGTGTCGACGCTGTTTCTCCAACTTCTATTTTCTATTTTATATTCTGTAATCCTATGAGATTTATAAAGTATTTGGGCAACCTCATGCCAACCTAATTGTACCGATATGTAAGCTATATCGGTAAGTGGTATCAGATTCTACTTATTTATATCAGGTAATTTAATATGTAATTAAATGTATTTCATAATTAAAAATTACTTTTCTCCTAATTTTTTCTCCATTATACCATTCTTACTCAGATTGATTCAAAAATATTTTATATGAACCTCCCGTAAGTTATCTTTAATGCTCCAAGTAAATGCATTATTTTCATCCTCATCAATAATAAATTTTCAGCTATACTTTTGCCTATTTTATATCATTAACTTTTACTAACCATCCCTACTGCACCATAAGCACTAATCATTTTTCTTATTCTTTCATAATATTATTAAAATATAATTTTTCACATTACATATTTAGAACTCATAATTAAATCAATCGATCTTTTGATATTTCTGAAAATTTTGGAAAATTGTCCAATTTGATAGTGTAACATGTAAAATTAATCTTACCGCTTATCTTAACCTAAATCCAGTACAATATAACTTTCTTAAGAATTACCTACCCATCCCCATAAATGCCCAATATATCCATGTTATTAGTCTCGTACCTAAAGAATAAAAATTACCTCTAAATAGTTTTTTTCTTCCAATTCAATTCTAAACTCTATTAAAAGGCGTATTTTTTTTAGTTGGCTACTTTAAATTATTCTTGTTAATCACCCCCTACCTAATATATATTAGGTAAATTATTAAATGTGCGTCATCGTCCGACAAACTTAAATAAGTAATATTCAAAGACTCATTTGGCAGGAGCTCTCCTAATCAATCTCGACTAAACGCTTATAGTTTAACGTTGATACAAACGTAGGTAAATCAGACACGTGATACAAGAACATATACTTACTTGTATATGAATATCACATATGAAGGTGAAATTGTGATTCATTTCGAGATATGGATAATTTGTGCAGCTTAAAACGAACGTGGACCAAGCTATAAGATTTTATTTAAGGAATTGCGAGAGCTAGCTAGATAATCAGCATCTTCTCTTGTAATAGGCAGATACCAGTGTTATTCGAAAAAAACAGGTCACTCACCGTAGAGTGCGAATATCATTTATTGAGTTTGATCCTGTGTGTGCAACCATTTAATAATCGCTAGGCGTGATTTTCTATGCGTGCTCAATATGCCGTAGCTCTATATGTTCGTGTCAATTAGTATGAAAGGAACATGTAATTGTTTCCAGAAACAAAGGCCTCGGTCCATTTAAAGACCTAGTAGAGATGTCCGTTAATCTAAATTTAAAATTACAATATGAAGCAACATGCCGGAAGTCAAAAAAAATGAACTGTATTTCAAGTGCTTGAATAAATGATTGTTGCATAGTTAAAGCGTTGACTATAGAAAAATGAGTGAAGACAGTGAGTGGAATGGTTTATTATAACTTGTGGGAGTGAGACTCTGTATTGAGGGTAGATAAAGAATTAAAGGCAGTAGTGCAGGTGAAGCAGTTAGATTGATGAGAATGAAAGGTGGAAGGTATCTTTCTTATTGATACGATACATATATTGGATTGGTGGTAAATTCTTAAGAAAGTTTGACTGGATTGTTAGCTAGAAAGTGTTTGCATGGGTCTAAAATAGTTAGTTTGAAAGTAACATTTATGAAGATAGAGTTAGTCATTGTCGTGCGTTAAAGACGAGAATGCAGTGTGCAAATCATATTGGATGTAAGCAACTGGAACAAGTGCCTAAGTTTTAATATTTATTCCATATTTGTTGTAAGATTGAATCATGAAGAATTACCGTAATAGATAAAGTTAGTGAGTATATCAGGTGAGCCTGGTGCAATTAAATCTCTGCAGATGCAAGGGGGACTTAACCCCAAGTGCACAAGGGCTCTGCATGAGTGTGTTATACTTAGAATTAATGCATACAGCAAAACATTTCTTAATTTAAGAAATATAGAAGGTTACGGGCATGATACGCGATGATGAACAAATTGCAAAAGGCAGAATCGAGTGCAAGTTAGTTAGCTGATGTGGTGTGAATGGTGCTGTATAAAGATGGCTTGATCATATGGAAAGAATGGCT
>JABUQX010046059.1:17500-25000 GCA_015478945.1 Trachelipus rathkii | reverse complement strand
GTTATTATCTTCAATTAATATCAAGCGGAAATGGCGGGAGATGGCACTTTCTTCACGCACACGCGCCGGAAATAAAATAGGAGTTTGATTGCACTTTCCACTATCTAATTCCGTTTTTTATATTATGTCTCCGTATTCAATTTAAGGCCCTAGTACTCGTCAGCGCTCATCTTGGAAAATTATTCCCTATTTCGCCCAGCGATTATGGTATCTAACTAAATTCATTTTATCAAAGCACCTTCAATTAAGGCAGGTATTGAAAATGCCACAACTTTTTGTCAAGTTGTTTATACGGACCCTCCTCTATAACAATTCCAACCCCTGGGGTTGGTAGGAATGACCTGCAGAACGACGAAAAGAGATAAATATCAATCTATTCAGATCATTCGCAAGAGAGAAGGACGTTTTCAATTATGATAAAAAGTCATAGCTCTCTAAAGATTTCTTAAATTTTTTGATAATGAAAAAGTCTCTCCTTTTCAATGTATACCGTTTTCGGTTCGCGCCCCTCCAACAAAGAAGGAGACCTCTATTCTTAATAAGACCACAATTCTACCATCTTATTGTTCCCACCGATACCTAAAGCACGTTCATATGATCCATTGCCAATTTTATTGTCTGGCGATACTGGTAGTTTTTGTTTGCTTCCCAACAAAGAGGTAAATGACATCAGAAAAACATAATATACTAAAGCTACCCAGGCAAAATCTAGTGGAAGAGGCTTTATTAATCAGTGTTTCTTACTCAGAATATCTCTTTTGCCGAGGCCTCTTCTTCTTTTGTTAATTATTTGGGCCATCGAGGGTAAAAAAGGAAATTCTGTGTGAGGAAGTGACAACTATAATCCAACTGGCCTAAAAACGCAATATTTTCTTTGGCCTTATGATATATTTGTCCCATTTCAACATAGATTGCGAACAGGACAAAAATAACTACAGGAGTGTTGGTATTTTTTTTTTTTTTCCAATTTTTTGTGATAGAAATGGTCGTAGCATCTAGAATCTTAATGACTTCCCTCTCCTCCGCATATGTGGGATGGCACAACCATATGGTTCAGTTTTAACATTCACTACGGGCACAAAATAAATTGTTAGATCAAGATCTAACAGTACTATCACAAATTGGCTTTTTTTAAACTCTCAATCCTCTCATGCCCAATTAGCATCTAATGGCTGTATTTGCAAAATTATTTTTTACAGAAGATCTTCGAAACTAACGAGAAAATCATTTTATTCTGGAAAAAGGAAAATCAGTAAATATTATATAAAATATATATATATATATTTCTTTGATATTTGCCATTTTCATTTACATAAACGTAGTTATTTATCGCTTTTAAAGTTATTACATGTTAGTATTTCATATTTATTACATAATATTATATAATATTTATTTTCACTCAAAAATCTAATATTATAGGGAATTACGTCAATGGCATATAGTATTTCTTATATACACACACCGCATTTATTGGAGTTTATAGTATATGTACCTTGAAATATTAATTTACTGTTAAAATAATTTGTTTTCAACAGTAAGGTAGTTTTTGTTTTTCTATGATTTTATATTTATTCTAAAATTCTGCTGCGGAACACCGTGAATTCCTAATGTGCACTTGATAATATAAAATTTGCTGAAAGGGATTTGAATTTTGTGTAATAAACCCATTATGAGCCGCATCGTTATGGAACACAAAATATAATAGTCACGCTTTGTGTAGTATTCACATATGTATTACACTAACCTACAGAAATAATATAATGGAGACATACATACATGAAGATTAAATTAATACATTGCCTCGCGTCTTTGTACAACTTTCAGAGGCCTTGGCAATCTTCAAAATCGGGAAAACAGATGCAACCTAGAGAAATATCATGGGCCATTCTTATTTTACTTAATAGGGGTAATTATATATCGTACCTGAGGATAATATCCTATTGTTATGAATATCATACTATAGTATAATAATATTATTATATATATTATATATATAGGTACCCTATTTATTGATATTTTGGTCATAATATATTAAGAAATAGTTTGCATGGAATACATGTCCAAATTATTCAACCTCTGCTAGAAAGCCGGTGTGTAAGTAATGAAATGACTTGTTTGAATATTGTGAGGTCTCCAAATGTTGTGTCGTAAATAATATTTGACTCGCCTAAGATTACATCTCCTCTTACTGCTGATCTCAAGTTCCTGTATGAAGTGGGTAAATCATCTCTCCTATAGGAAAAAAATCGGGGGCTTAAATAAGTGTATTGTTCACCTAGAAATAGTGAGAATATTTTGGTTTGAAGATGGGCAACAATGCTCTATGAAATAGTCGCCTGTCTTTCTTCCACCCCTCCCAGAGTTTGCATCTCGATGAATGGCTGCGTCACTCCAATCTCATATTAAGAAGAATTGCACTGTGATTTAGGAGTCATGTTTGATTATGCCATAAATTTTGGGAGGAAGAAATTTTCCTCAAAACTGCACTTGTTTTCACGGCTTTCGATTCCAAGATAATCGACCCCTAATTTTGCAAGTGTCCAGTGGTTTCCATCCAAGAAAACTAGCAAAGGATCCCCTTTTACTATCCTCCCAGATACTCCTTGTTAACGTTCAGATACTCTCGCGTTCAAAAGAGGTAATGGAGGGAGACATTTTCTTAGGTATGTAATCTACATGGTGAATACCTGTTTTATATTTTTTTGTGTGTCATTATTTTACAGTCTTCTAAGCTTCGATTGTACACTATTAATAAATAAGAAAAATCTTTTATGAATGATGGCATTTTAAAACAATTTTGGTGAGGTTGATTATTATGGACAAATTGTGCCAAATGCAATAAATGATAAAAATCTTTATCAAATCTGTTTATTATATATAGTATAATATATATATATATATCATATATAAGTATATAGTAGTAGTATATAGTATATATATATATGATATAGTATATATATATAGTATAATATTATGTATATATATTATATAAATATATATAGTAATATATATATAGTTAATTTTGGATTATTTTTTACATTTCTTTATTAATTAATAAGTTAAGTTTATTAAGACATTCTTAATACTGGAATTTTTTTTTGGGGGATTCCGGCTAATTCCGGTTCCAGTTCGGAACCAAAAATTTCAGTTCCAGTACATCCAATAAAGTATATATATAGTATATATATATATTATATATATATATATATATATATATATATATATATATATATATATATATATATATAATATATATATATATATATATATATATATATTATATTATATATATATATATTGATATATAATACCTTACTATAAACCCTTAATACATATGATTTTATTGTTTAAAAATGACCTCAATCTTTAGAATGCGAAATAGTATTTGGTACCTATTTTAAGTAATAGCCGGTTTGAAGTATTATTGTTTTAACTTATTGGGGCTGAAAATTCATTAGAACAGCACATCTGATCGAAGTTTCTCTGGATAGAGGAAAGGTAAGCGAGTTCGCTTGCTTTATCTTGGGAATCAGAGGAAAGCCAATTTAGTATATTCAGTTGAGTTAGAAGAACGGACATACTGAGCAAAATGTATTTACGGTAGTAATATATTGATGGTAGGATAGTATGGTATTAGTATATATAGTATTATAAGGTAAAAAATCAAAATATAATTCACAAACATGTTCAGGAGATAACGTTTCCGATATAATATATATATTTTTTGTAGCTATAAAATATTATCTTATCCCTTCTTTTACTTTATGTATAGGGGCTTATGTATATACGTACTGTAAAAAGCTATTTATCACATGATACAGAGGCTGGGCCTTTTTTATTTGCAGGGCTTCTATACTGTGTTCTGTTCTTGCTGTGGTACTTTCGTTGCAGCTATTGATTGTTATAGTATATTTTCACTTTGTACATTTTTTATGGAGGTGACATATAGTGCCGGCTTAATAGCTCATGAAGTATGGGACAGAAAGCGCTCCAACCTCTGCGCAGCACTACAATGAGAACGTGGTCCCAGGTTTCACAGACCTGTGTCTAGCGTTTGGTATTAAATCTCGAGGCTATTTCTCTCCCTTCGGTCTTGGGTTTACCGTCTGCTCTCAAATTAAAAGTCTAAGAAACATATTAGCCTTTTCTTCACGTCTTTTCGCATCAGATTGTAGGGCTCTGCCTGTGAAGTTGTTTATGGGATGTTCCCACCACACTCACCACCTGGGTTGTAGAGTCTAATACTTATTACTTGCTCCCACTTTTATATAGTATATATATATCTATAGTTTGTTACACTCTCTCTCTCTCTATTTTGGCAAATTTTATGTAAGTGATACTAATATATTTATATATACTTAATATATATACGCTCTGGTCTTATCTTTATTCCACATTTTTAATAAATACGCGGTATATATCTATTAAGCAGAGGGAAATGTTGCTGTATGTCAAAACGGACTGATTTAATGATGCATTTGCGATGGCACCGTTTGGTTACTATGGAAAATTTAAAATTTAGGTTCACAATATATGAATTTGCTAAATTAAGGCATATAAGTTATGCATTATACCACCACCCCGTCACACTGTTTGAAGCCAACTGTATGTCGTGAAATATTTTCCCACTCGCAATTAAATAAATTAGAAAAAAAAAAAAATTATTATATATACATTTTAAAAATCACCTATTCGTTATTTATAAAATACCTTTATAATATGAATAAATAATATTTAATTATATTTAAAAATAATTATTATATATTAATATGGGACAACCAATCTGAGGTTCGCTTATGATTCAGGTTTCCTTCAGGATAACATTCGTACTATGGTCGCTTTCATTTATTGGTCACAACCATGGGGATTCCAGGCAAATCAATAGACAACGTGACAATCCCCGGATTCTTTTATTAGACAAATCACAAAATATATAGTACCCTAAGTTGTCTAGGGTATAACTTCCAATGTAATACCAGCTACTTCAGATACAACAGTAATAAATATTCAGCCAGTCTTTTTGGTCCAATCGGGATTGCCAAATGTCGCCTAAGAAGGCTTTCAAGAGCAGACTATCAGTAGATCGATTAAGTAAAGCGGGACACAAATAGATCGTTCTGAAGCTAGATCAGAATCTAATATCGCCTGGGAGGACTTTCCACAGACATCAGTAGTCAGTTCGATAATTAATGCGGCAGCTAGTGTTCGCTTCTGATGCTTGAAATTATCTTCAGTAAATTAACGACAATAGCTTCTATTCAATTATTAAGTAGTTTGTATTGACTAGTTCAGAGTCATTGCTCGAGACTTCTTCAAAGTGATTTGCAGAACGTTCTAAGTTCTCTTCAAGAATAACTTCGCGAAGTGAAATCTTCATCTAATAGTGATATCCTCTGCCACAAAAGTATTCTCTCTAGTATTCACTGTAGATACGTTCTAAATGCCTCTCTTTAAATTAATAATTGCCAGTCGCGGTGTCTTTCGATTCGAAGTATACAATACTCTCGCAATTCCGTGTGCCTCTGTCTCTTTTCCTGCCGTAAGTTTTTGTTATGAATACATGGATCTCTAAATAAGGAGTCAGATACAAGCAAGGTTCTGCTCAAGATAATTCACGAACAAGAGCTAGAGACCACGCGTTGAGCAACAAATTGAGCGCTCTAGGGGGAGTGAACTTCATACTGTACCTGAACGATATCAGGTGTGAAGTTGGCCTTAAAAGTTTCAGCATTCATAAGAAAAAAGTTTATGTTAGATAATTGCTTCTTCTAAAATGTGTTTTAAATAGAAATTGATCGCTTAAATAATTTGCTGGCTCAAGTTAATAATATATTCAGCGAAAATAAATGAAAATCTATTCGCTGCATCTCTGTGGAATTGCTTAAAAGCTCGCTCCTTTGATATTATTTTTCTATATAAAATGATTGAAGTCACTCACAAGTCACAATTCAAACTTTCTGACTCCAACTCTACTTATCTTGAAAGTTACCTCGACTCAGCAACTGCTTGAAAAATTACCGACTCCACTCCATCTTTTAAATTGCCGACTACGACTCTAGCCTCTTCACTAATTACCTGACTCCCACCTGGCTTGTAAAGACTTAATTTTTGCACCAGCCAGTTACTTTAATCAAAATATTTATACCAAAATATTGTTATAGTCGATCATGGGGGCGATTCATTCAATGAATCGTACGTAGCTCAGTATATATAACCTGCCAAATAGTTAAACGGACGATCTGATAAATTTGCAATCCAAATTTGCAGGTACTCGGTCCTAGGGTTGGCAGAGCACCGTATTTTGGGGGGGCACCAGCACCCTATGGCACCCGCACCAGCTGTAGTCAAGCACGCCGACATCCGCATCGCACCTGCACGAGTTTTGAACTTGGGCGCACCGGCCGCAGCAGGTTGCGCACGTGCACGCACCGCACCCGCACCTCTTACTGATAGGACACTGTGACTGTACAGAACTGTATGTTGTTAAAGTGAATTATAGAAGGGAATAAACAAGAGAAGTTCGATATTTATCGATTTATTTTTTTACTTCTTAAACTATTTTATATATATATGAATGGAATATATAAAGATGTATTATATACTAAATATATATATATAAAATCATTATAAATAGATAATATTATATATATATATGGTATTAAGTGATTTAAATATATATAATCTATCTACTCTTAATTGCAATTATATTGTTAAGCTTTCATAGAAATTATTTACAAAAATATGTATATATATATATATATTATAGAATAAATATATATATATATTAATATAAACTATATATATATTATGATACATATATATATATATAGTTAAAGTAGATCGTTTCTACTAGTTTTGCATCTTTTCTTGTATATAGTTATATACTATTATTCACAGTAGTATGTATATATATTAAACATATAATATAATATATTATTATTAATATAATTTTATATTAAGCTAAAATTAGTATATATAAAGGTAAGCCTGTATATATATTGATTTATATTATATATATATATATTATATTTATTTATGCTAAGTATATAGTATAATATATAAGATATACCATACTATAATTCCCATCAATATAAAAAGTGAATATAATATAATATATTAATAGAATATATTAGTATATCTGCTAAAGAGTAATAAACGCAATTTACCATACTATATATAAGTAATTATAATAAATAATAATGATATTTTGTTATATTACTATATTATATATAAAGTTATATAATAACATAATAACAGTATTATTATAATTATTATAATACTTGAGTAGACTATGATAAGATTCAGTTATGAAAGAATCTAGAATTTCTATTATATAAATAAGTAATTTTGCAAGCACTTTCGAATAAGTCTGTTCTGCGATCGGTATTAGATCGGCCGGCTTTTGAGAATAGTTCTTGCATTTCAACGCGATGTTGCTGGGAAGCCAAGAAAAACTTTAGAGGCTACTTTACTGTATGGGACAACAGCCCTTTTCCTTCG
>JABUQX010046059.1:0-7500 GCA_015478945.1 Trachelipus rathkii | reverse complement strand
AACTAATTAAACTAACAAGCAACAATGCATTTTATAGCCTTTTTCATACACACATTGTTAAATTAAATTACAACAAAATTAACTTATTCCATTTATATCAAAGAAAATTAAACATATTCCCTAGTTAATAAAATCAATTTACACAATTTCAGACTTAGGATTAAATTATACCATAGTATAAATATTATCTAGTAGTATAAATTATATAAGAAATATGACGGGAGATTCCGGTAGCTTTGAAAAAATTATTCGTTATTATCCCGACTACTTTATATATATATATATATATATATTATATATTAATATGGGATAAAAAAATTTTATATATATATATATATATATATATATATATATATATATATATATATAATATATATATATATAGTATGATATATTGATATATATATACTATATATATATTTTATATAGTATATATATATATAATTATATATGTTATATAATATAATGAGTGATATATAGTATATATTAATATATATATATATTATATATAATATATAATTATATAGTATAAAATATTTTATTATATAGGTATAGGTGGAGTATATATATATATGAGAGGTCAGATGGGGTAAAAAAGTTTCTGAGGTTGGTGGGGTAAAAAAAACAAAACCCCCCCCCCTTTCCTGATAATATTTTTTTGATATTTTGGGCTATTTTCTGGTAGTTCCCGCTTTATTATCTATAAACAATGCCGGAAGAGAGAAAATGGGCGTCTCTAGATTGACAGTTAATCAAGCGGATAACCAAATGTCGAACCCCAGTTAAAAAATGGCTGCAAAACTTTTTAACAGTTTTTACAACTTTTGCTACCATTTCAAATGTATTAGATAAATTTTTAAAAAATTGTTTTTTTTTGGATAGTTAATCTAAACATATGTAGGAGAGAAACTTAGGCCAACTAATAATTTTTTTTTATAATTATTTTGTTTTTTTTATAAAAATAAATTTTTTTTTACCCCTTAAAAAATCCAAAAGCGCCTTAACACACATATATTTTTTTTAGGCCACCCTAGAAATCGTTTGTGCTCCGGTGGAAGGTAGCAATCTGTAAAGCATTCTGGAAAGTAGCACAGTGATGATGTTTAGTAGGCATGAGAAGAGCTCAGGAAAAGTTCTATGAAGTTTGGGTAAGTAGCCTGGAAGTAGCTGAAGAGTAAGCTTGAAAGTAGCCGAGATTTATGACGAGGCTAGAACAAAGGGGGTAGGGTCTTGAAAGGTTACACTCACGCCAGCTAGAACAATAGGGGGTAGGGGGTGAAAAACGCTAGGAAAGTACAATGAGGCACTCAGAATAAAACAGTAGAAAACATTGAAAGTAGTTTGGAGTAGCTGGAATTGTGGAAAGTAACTGTTGAAAATATAGAAAGTTAGCTCTGGAAAGTAGCTAAGTGATGACGTCATAGCATAGAATGCTCATTAAAGTACATAAAAGTTGGAAAGTGGCTTGGAAAGTAGCTGAATGATGATGAGGTGTAGGGATGGCCCAAATATCGATATATCGGAAATATCGATATTATTTGGCTCGATATATTCGAATATTATTGGACACGATATTTTTCTTAGGCGATATATCGAAATTTTTTTCGATATTTTTTCTTAATATCGAAAGCCGATATATTTTTTCCAAAATTTTTTTTTAAAGCCGAAAAAAACTAAAGATTTATCCCTCTCCCGACAACCCTGAAAGTCGCATGCAAACTCTCTTTTTCCCCCCATATTTTTATGCTTGAGCATATCCGTCCCCCAATGCCGTGTATAAAATAAACCGAAATTTTGGTTTAAGATTTTTCGTCTTTTCGGGAACCAATATGCCCAGCATAGTCAAATTGTTTTTTTGGTATTAACTATCACTATTAAGTTATTCAGGATAAAAGGCGGATTAGAGGTGTCATATGTGCGGTACTGCCAACGTATTGTGGCTTTCTTTAATTTTCTTAGTTTCAAAAAAATTTAAAGGAATTTTTTTAAAGAAGTTTAAATATAACGAGTAGAGAACTCTGATAAAAGAATTAACATGGTCATCGAAAAAGTTAGAGTCTGGGGATTATTTAAAAATATCTAATGCCGAGGCAGTTTGTAATCTCTGTGGCAGAAATGTGAGATCCAGTAGCAATACAACAAACCTGAAAGCCCACATAAAAAAACAAACATTATATTGTCTTTAAATTGTTACAAAAAAAGACGTCCCAGAACAGGAAAAAACGACTACATCAACGGGAAAAGGGACATATGATCCCAAAAATAAGGTATTTTTTTAACATTTTTGTTCAATGACAAGTTTTTTTTTTTTTACAAAATAAGTAGGCCTATTTGAAAAATGTGACAATGAGCGAAATAAATTTGATAACCATAACAGATACACTGATCTCCTGTGGGTTGTACCGTACTACCGTTTTAGCAATTGTAGCGGCTTTGCCTCTTATGAGTTATCGACTTATATCTATATATATATATATATAATATACTATCATATATATATTTATATTAATTATACTATATATATATATATTATTATATACATATATATAAGTATATATATATATATAGTATATCATATATAGTTATATATATATATTATAATAGGGTTTCCCTTTATCTGTTTTACAACCATGGCCAACATGACATACAGTAACCTACAATGAAGAATATGACTACACAATGATAACAACAATGAATTTCAGTGGTAACGGCACTGATCAAGTTTCGGCATAGTATTTTTAAATAATTTCTTAAAATCACAAGTTTTTGTTAGAATCATATGTTTTAGAAAATTGAAATATCTCTGCAAAGTACGACACTTACAGGAAAATAAAGATTATATTTTTGGAATCAGCGTATAAGCTTATTACAAATAATGTAAAAAATGATAAAAAAAATAGGGGGCTCGAGCCGACGGGGACAGAAGGGGGGGACGTCTTCCAATTACCCCGTAAGGGAGGCGGCGGACAACCCTCGACGACACCCAAATTACCTAAAGAGCGTCCGACGGGTTTCGGAGACCCTCCCCGGAGGGGAAATAGTCCTACCCTGTCGTTCCCCCGGACGGCCGAGAGACCCCGACCTCCTGCCATCTTTCCTGTTTACCCTTGGGTATTCCTTTAGTTAAAAAAAAAAAAAATTAAAAGTTACGGATACGTAAACATAACTGGTCCTATCATATTTTTTAATCATGTACCGTGGTACCACTGAAGATTCATTGTTGGTATCAATACTAGCAGGCAATATATTAAACAAAAACAAAAAATAAAAATCAAAACTGATCTATATGTGCTAAAACAGAAAAAGGTTTCCTATATATATATTATATATATATATATATTTATATATATATATATATACGTATTATACTATATATATATTAATATATATGATAATTATATATATACTATATATAGTATATTATATTATATTAATATATAATATATATACTATTAATATATATATATATATATATATATAATTTATATTATATTTGACTATATATATATATAATTATTATATATAATATATTATATATATATATATATTATATATATATATATACGTATATATATATATATTATATAGTATATGGACAAAGTTCACTTACGGGCCACACGGAATGAAGATCGGATAAAAAATTTTTATATAATATATTTGTATATATATATATATATATATATATATATATATATAATATATATATATATATATATATATAATAGTAATATATATAATATTATAATATATATTATTAAATTTATTATATTATATTTATATAAGTTAGTTAGTATCAAACGTAATATCCTGTAAAATACCAACAACTGCTCATTGTTAAGAATTGCAAATAACAGTCCTGTTTAACAAACATCTTTTCTGCGCGTTGTAAAATAAAACTCGTACATCCTTCTAAAACTTTTGTCTACTTATTTTAATTTTTATTTTTGTTAATTTTAATTTATTTTGTAGCTTGTCAATACTGAAATTTGCCCTGATTTCCACAGAACTGTATTCACCTTTTTAGTGTAGTTATTCGTTGTTTTTTACTATTGAGCGCTCGCCTAAATCTGGAGGGGATATATATATATATACTAGTAGTATATTAATATATATATATATATAATATATATTAATAACAATATTATATAATATTATATATATATATATCTATAAGATATATATATATATATATAATCATATATATATAATATTATATATATATTTATATTTTAACAGTTGTCACCCTTCGCCACCTCACTGGCAGTAGCCCTAATTCAAGGAGGTTGGTGTTTTCAGGCCTCAGAAGCTCACCAACTAAACGCAAATATACGCAGATGAGCACAGAACGCAGGCTTTTGGAAAGTGAGGGTAGTTAAAATCAGCAGAAACACCAGAAGATGGAAGAGCTTCACACAAACAGAAGGTGCGGAAACAGAAGGAAAGCACACCAAGCAATGCGAAACTAACCTGGGAGTTACCAATATCCACACAAACTCATGCAGCAGACACAGCATCCCTTGTGCCTAACGTAGGGCGTCGTAAAGGGTGGTGGTACGGCGAGTGGACAAGTTTCCCTCTATCGAGCACCTATGCCGGCTCAGCGGTACCATAGTAAAAGGAATTAAAGCACCTTCACATCGCGCCCGCAAGATAAGAGGGTCAAGATGAAGTGGATAAGGTTACGGAAGCACAGTTTTATTAAGTCTTTTGGCCCTTTTTTTTTATGACCAGAACCACTGTCACCAGTAAGCCGGATTAAAACTAGAGAGCCTTCACCAAGATATGAGAGCAATACTCCATACAAGGGCGGATGAGGCCCTTGTATAGTTGGAGCCAGCTGGAAGAAGAAAAAGTCTCGCAGTCCCTAAACAGAACTCCGCAGTTTCTTTAGAGGCCGTCCTAGCAACGCGTTGTGCATGATGAGGTTTCGCTAAGACCATTTTTTTGTTTATGTTAAGGCCAAGGATGTTTTATTAATTGTCAACAGGAGAGACGAGAGACCGTCGAAAGAGATAGGAAAAGTTGGAAGGTGTTTTAGAGAGGGAGATTTGTGAGTTGAGTTTTTAAAAGAATTTAAATTTCACAAGGTTGAGAAAACCCCACCCATGGAAATTACTATCCCAGATCAGCGAGAATAGAATCGAAATTAGACGAGAGGCCAATTCTAGAAGTAAAAAGAGGGAGCAGAAGGTTGAATTAGGTTGAAAGCCACCTCGAAGTGCGGGAGGTCATACGGCATATGAGTGGATAGAGTGAGATGTGCGGATGAGAAGATCATTAATGAAAAGTACAGAAAATAGAGTCGGAGATAAGACAGAAACCGTGAGGAACACCACAATTTGACAGACAAAAGAAGAAGAAGTCGAGCCCCGTCAACAACAGACCGATTATTGAGCGATTTGGAGAGAAAGCTTGCATTAGTAAGCAAAGAGAAGGAGAAAAACCCAAAGGAATGGGAGCTTGGAGAGCACTGACGCGTGCCATACCCGGTCAAATGCTTAGGATTATGTCAAGCGCCACCTACGCAGTCTCCCCGTATGTTCCTAAGGGCGGGAAAACCATAATCAGTAAAGATAGGAAGTTTCGGCCAGTCAGACCTCGAGCGCCGAAAGCCGTACTGGCTGATCGAAAAGAAGTGAATGAGATTCCAAGTGATCTAAGAAATGAGAGTTGAGAAGGGGTTTCAAAGATCTTAGATAGAATACAAGTGGAGCTAAATAGGGCGATAGTTAGAATGATCGAGCGGCTTCCTTTTTTCGGAACCGGCTGGAATATGTGCGTGCTTCCAAACCAGTGGAAAGGTTAAGTAAATTGAGACATAGAGAATATAGTTGAAACGAGGGTAAGGGGCCAGCACGGAAGCACACTTCCCTTCAAAACACGGGGAGGAATGCCATCCGGGCCACCCGCCTTCTAACGTTCATAGATTCAGGAGCCCCATATGCACTCGATCAAATGTAATCACAGGCAAAGGCATAGGACAGCTGATGAGAAAAGAAGGAGGAGGAAGAGATGCCAGAATCGTCCAGGGTTGAGTTTAGAGGAAATATATAGGAGACCAAAGAGATTGACCTTTTCAGTATGGAGAGAGTTAGCAACAGAACCATCAGATCGAACAAAGAGAAAGGAAAGGCAGATTTACAGAAGTTGTTAGAGATGTTTTTGGCAAGAGGCCAGAAAAGATTTTTCAGTAGGAGAGCCTAGGAGGTTAGCGCGGCCGCACTTTCGTTTGATGAAAAGCCATCTTTGCTCGTCGAAGTTAATATCCCTGCCAACAATTTTCTAGCTGAATGAAATTAGCCAAGAGTGATAGGAGAACGAGAAATTTTCCACTCCGAATACGCACTGTCTCTAGCCTGAATGGCCGGAGAACAAGCACGATCGACCATGGATTTTAGGGAGAGAAAGATTTAGTCGAAGAAGGAAATGAACCTGCTCATCCCATCAACGATTACATCTCCCACCTTATCGGCAGAAACTGAAAGCATCACCAGAGTCAAAGCAGTCATTTCCAATTATAGTTAGCGTAGAATACGACGCAACGGGCCCCCCAATCGGCCGCGATCAAAAGTGCCAGATTAAAAACCGCGTAGGGCAGGATGGGAGCTGTTAGAGAGAAAGTATTAAAATTAAGAGATATAAGGAGAGTTGTGGTCAAGATTTACCGCTTACCAATAGGAGCGAAGGTATTGTATTTATAGAGAGAAGGACTGAGTGGTGAAACATAGGTCCAAGTGTGTTTTCAAGAATTGGGTTGGAGGACGATCCGGAATGGGTGTGGGTTCTTTAATTAGTTGCTCCAGATCGTTGAGAATGCCTTCTAACACTTGAATTAGTCTAAATAAAGTCATATGGAGAGGACCCAATCGCATTCAGTGTTTGTGTACATTGAAATCCCCCAAATAGAGGAACTCAGTATTTGGATGAGAAGATAATAACAGTCCCTCGTGAGAATAAGTAAGATATTCAAAAAAGGCGTGAAAATCTGTTCTGGTACCGGAGAACAGTAGCAGCAACCATATACTATATATAGTTATAGTAATATATTATATATATATTATATAATATATATATATATATGTTTATATATAATATATATATATATTATATATATATATAAATAATATATATTATGGAGGGGAATCGGGTAAAATATTCATAAATATTATATATCGATATTATAACTTGGACTTTAATAACATAGGGTGCGAAATATCGAATATAATTCGAATACTCGATATTTTTTCTGGCGAATAATTATCGAAGGCGATTGATATTTTTAAAATATCGATATATCGATTTATTCGATTTTTTTAGATATCGGGCAATCCCTAATGAGGTGGCTAGACAAAGGGGGTAATGGAGAAAAAAACACATGAAAGTACATAGAATAGCTAGAAACAAAGGGGGGTAGGGATGAAAAATGATTAGGAAAGTACATAGGCACTCCAGGAAAACAGCTAGAAGCATTGAAAGTAGTTTGGAAAGTAGCCGAGTGAT
>JABUQX010046058.1:65000-68255 GCA_015478945.1 Trachelipus rathkii | reverse complement strand
AATAATAATAATAATAATAATAATAATGATTTAAGGGCGATAATGTAGACTACCTATATATACTTTAGTGTTTTTTATCATTTAGAAACAACTATGCATACTTTCACGAAGAGCGGAACCTGTTTTAAACCCCAATGTATTCCTGAAGCCCTACACTACTGGTGAATATTGCCAGGAGATACAACCAAAAGAAGAAACTATTACTAACTACTCTAAAAGCAGATCATTATGGCATACTATCGGACAGAAACTCGGAGACAAGATAAGTCTATGTTTGCGTCCCCATATGGTCTGAAACAACGCTGTGCGAAAATCTACGTCAGGGAAAAATGGACGCAGAAAACGGTATTAAAATTCTGGTGTGGCCTATGGTATGGCGGGAGCAAATAATCACCACAGTGACTGTATATTTTAGTTTCGAGTTAACGTGAAAGTATCAATCGTTAGCGAAGAAAACGGGGGTTAAATTGGATTCCGGATGAGAATCAGCAAAGGAGACGCTACCACACTCACGACGATTGTCCCATCCAGTTCACTACCAACTCCCAGACCTAGCATTGTCTGATGACGAAGATATCCAGGATTTGTGTGCACACGTGCAGATAGTGTTAGTGAATATGAAGAAACAGTACTTCTACCACAGCAACAGTTCTTGCCCACGCAGAGATCACATGCTTTAGTACGAGCCAGTTAAGGTGTACTTCTCTCCCAGCAAGATCTGAGCCTTTTAGCATCTAGACTAAGTGAAAGAACCGTCTCGAAGATCGAATGTAAAATAATTCTTGTTTCGCCGACAAAAGACGTAGGCTACCTCTTCATATTTCATTGAAGAAGAAGAACTTAGTATACTTAGAATATCCCTGACTCCTACTCCAAATCTGGGTATACCTAAAATTACCGACAGAAATTGGCGATCTGTTATGGATATTCAACGAGAAGCTTGAAGTGTGTTTTATTGAAACAATGTCGCAATAGTTATGCAATCGAATTCCAAATAGGTCACTACACAAATCACTGCAAAGAGGAATATGAAATATTAAGAATGATCTTGAGAAGCTTAAGATATAATTGAACACAGTGTCTATCTGCCGTTGATTGAGATTGTCACATCATTACTTGCGACGGCAGCAAGCGGATAGTACTAAGATACCTTGTTTACATAAATGCTTGTGGCAGATAGTAGGCTATAAGAAAGAACCCAACTGCTGGAAAAAGCTTGTATGCCCTGCTAGGAATAATATGACTGTACGTGCATCAAATATCATTAACGAACCGCACTGGTTTGACAGGCGAGAAAATTATTTTCCCAAACCACTCCACATCAAACTAGGGACATGATGATAGCAATTTGTTAGGGCAGACAAAGATGGATGAATGTTTCACTATATTTGCAGATTTTCTCAGGGTGTGGACCATGGGAGAAACTCAAGGCTGGAAGTCTATAGGGCCGCTCAAAGTTCGCCAAATAATCAAGGATGACACATTCATAATTTCATAACTTGATATTGAAGCATCTTGCCGTAGGGAAAATTTTCGTCTGTTGTTCCAGACTTTTGGCACAATAAATCTGCGCACTTATGTAAGAACTCTTACAGAAAATGCTTTCAGCACTTCAAAAATTGATATGCTATATGTTTAGATAAAAGTTCACTTCTACTAATAGTCACTTAAAGAAATCGGTTTCCGGATAATTAGGATGTTATAAGTGAAGGACACAGGGGAGAGCCTGGGAAACAGACGAAGAAGATGAAAGAAAAGATATCATAACACATATAAATAAATATTGATGGCAGGACTGTTGTTGGGAGCCTTCACGTGATTGTCCACATTCTGCACAACGAAGACAATCATATCATATAAGCAATTTGTAATTCATTAATTGTGATTGTTCATTGTTACTGAATGAAATGTTTTGCATATATTTAGCATTTTGTTTACTTATCCATTACTTCATTGGAATTACGTTACAACCTAACATAAATTGTTGTTATTATTGTATTTTTGTGACACCACCCTGTATCTCAAAAAACTAGAGCCAATCTAGGAAAACGGAGTCATATTCGGAATCAGGCAACAAGTTACCTAAAAAATGACCTGTCAAATGATTTTGCCGGCCAACTTTGTTGACAGCTTGTAATAGATTAATGATAATGATAATAGAAGATAATGTCAGATGTGCTATATGGATAATGACTTTGATAATTTCAGAGTCAGATATGATGATCAACATACGATATGAATGTAGATAGCATGCCTGCTGCATGGCACAATAATCAGATAATAAATAAACGAATAAATAATATATGAATAATCAATTTAATAATAACTAATAACATAATAAATACTATAATAATAAATAATTGATTCAATATCTACATACATCGACTAATCAATACATATTCCCAATGAGCAATATATAATCGACATAATAATAAATAAAATAATAATACATAATTACATAATAATCAACTTAATCACATAACAACTACTATCACATGAACATTCCACTATCCACTACTTACAGTCCATACGTACACATGACCCATACATCAATAAGTAGCATCAAAGCTATCCAACAAATCCAAGTCCTTAACAATAATAAATGAACGTACTTAACATGTAAATTCATGACTAACTCCAAATGCCCATCTATACCGTGCCTAATTATATATTTCGCTGATCCTCGCTTAATCAACTTAATTACAATTCCTAAAATCTCTCAATGATCGTGCAATCACGCGATAATAATAAAATAATACATATTTTCAAATACGTATATGAGTACAATACGTAAGAATATCACCGATCCCCGCGTATTGATCCTTTCATAACCATCTCAATTCTCCATTCGTAACATTAGTTGTTCCGGTTTAGCCCGCCTGTCGCCCATCTTTCACAATCTGTCGTAATAATATCACGCCATTAAGTCCCATAATTAATAACTAGTACTTAACTACAACATAAATCGGCACCGCTACACCTACACATCGGCGAAACTGGTCCACATCACCATTTTTCACATCCCCTATACAGTTTACAATTCTAATTGACTATACGTTAATTAATTCCTATATACAACAAAGCGATCACTCTACAATATCTAATACCGATAACTCAATAACCAATAACGTAACCTGATTAACTAATTATTTACATTACCACTAACTCAAATAGATCTTAATAAGACATTCTCTCAATCTCTATATCATAACTACCATCAACCTGAAAAATATCCATTACACATTTCACCTTAGT
>JABUQX010046058.1:57500-62500 GCA_015478945.1 Trachelipus rathkii | reverse complement strand
TGAATAAGGCGCGCGAGCGACTTTCATTTTGTTCTTTGTCACGGGTCTGAAAGCACATTGTTTCGTTTACGCGTTGAACTTTCGAAAAAGAATACTGGCATGAAGTAACACTATAAAAAGGCCTCCGGCGAAACGTGACGCGACCTTCTTGCATACCGGGGACCCGGTAAAAGGAGTGCATTATAATCTTCGCTACTTCGGAAATGTCCTTCTTTTGATCGCATCGAGTGCTCAAATACCTTCTTCGTAGAACTTCAGCGCACGGTCCGAAAGAGAAGAGAGAGAGAGGAGACTCGACAAGACGAGTGTGCAGTTCCCATGCAGAGAGGAAAGCGAGGAATACAGAACGAAGCCGATAGCACGAACAGAGAGACGAGGATAGACGACATAGCAGTATGACGGGTAGGCGATGAGTCAGACGAGAGGAGCGGAGTACAATGAGAAGAAAAAGGGTTTTACATTTCGGACGAGACATTGGAGACGTGAACTTTGTTACTACAAGATTACGTTTTCTTAAGGGAGGGAGAGGAAGGTAAAAGAAAAGCTTGCACAAGGAGCGAAGAAAAGAGAGTCGATAGAAATAGACTGGATGATAAACGAAAGAAAGCATCATGCCATAAGGGTGACCAAAAAGCGACTAGTATTAGGTAAACGAAATACAGAAGAAACAAAAAGAATGTACCAGAGAAGGAGAGAGCATAGACCGATTCGAGGACCGCGGGGGGGAGAGAGAGAGATGAGACAGAGCTGACAGAGAGAGGAGCAGAGATGAGAAGAGAGCAGAGAACGGAGGGTCAAATTGAGAGGAAGAGAGAGAAGAGATTATTAAAGAGGAAATAAAAAACAAACCAACACGATGGATATAAAAAAGACGAAAGGAAAGACCCAAAAAAAATACGTTAATATAAATAGAAGAACTACAAAAAGAACAGGTAGAAGAAAAGTGAAGAAGAAATAATAGAATATTATCTAGCAAGAGAAATGGAAGAAAAAAAATTTTTTCTTTGGCAATTAATTTAACATGAAAAAACAGCTGGTGACGCCAGGTAATGCCTAATCAATGATTATGATATATAATATATATATATATAATATAAAATAAAATAGTATAGTATTATTATATATATTATATGAATTTTTTTATTTTATATATTTTATTTGAAATATTCTAAATATATTATATTATATATATAGTACTATTATCCTACTACGTAGTATATCTATATATGATCGGTTCTACTATATTGTTTTGACAGTGCCAGAAGACTAAAATAACAAGTCTAATATATAAAAAAAGAAATGAATTAATAAAATACGGAAGAACCTTCAATGTAGAGAAAGAGTTTTTAAAACTTTTATTTTTTGAGCTTCACAATTATGTAGATGATCGCCCAAACTACATCGATTAATGAAGTTCTCTTGTCTAATGTTGACAATTTGACTCAAAAACATTGGGAAATAAAAATGCATACTGATAAAATATTAAAATGAATGGATATATGGAATTAAATGTAAAAACTAAACTATATTACAAATAAAGTATTTTTGGAAACATTCTCCAGGTATAATTATCATACTAATAAATTCATTTGCTTTAGACGTTAGAGAAAGGTAATTATATATTTTTAGTTTTGATAAATGATTATTTTTATATTATTTATTTTCTGATGTTCTTTATGAAATTTGTTATTATTATTAATTATTTTTATAATCTATTTTTATTATATTATTATTATCATTATTATTATTATTATATTTGCCAGCTCTAGAGAGCACAATCCATAATCTGTCAAAAACGACAACACTAACCGGGAAAAAAGAAAACACAGTGTTAACTGTGATATCCTGGCAAAATTATTACGAGGAAAACGTATAAAATAAAAAAAAAAAACAAAAAAAAAAAATCTCGCAAAACTACAAAAGCCTACAGGGAAAAGGAATACAATTTTTGGAATCCTTGTAAAAATTTGTTAGAAAATGTAAAACCAAAAAAAAAACAAAAAAATAAAAAATTAACTAACAAAAAATATGGGCTATTGGCTATTTTTTGGGGGGGCTGCTGGGACATAGTATATATATATTATTATATATATATATATTAATATATACATATACTTATATATATATATATATATATAGATATATATACATATATTATATTATATATATATATATATAAGAATCCTGCACACACCCACGGCAGCCACGAGTGGCCGCCGACCACAGCCACATACCGCGACCGCGCCGCCGATGATCCCTGGCGCGCCGCGCCTTGCGGCGTGGTCTGGCGCCCCGGCTTCGGGCGATGCCGACTCAGCATAATGGACTGCACATCGATAATTTGACCCGGACGTAATGCTCGCACCAACGTTGGCAACATCGTCGTATATATTATATTGAGAGTATATAAATGGTATATAATTCTCATACTAAATATATTAGGTCTAAAGAAGCTATTACACGGCAGATTTAGGGGGCTCGCAGCCCGAACGGCCGGAACAACAGCGGGCGACGTTCCTTTGCCATACCGTAGGGAGTGGGCGGAGGAACGCCCGCGACACCCAAATACCATAAAGAGCGGGGGTCCGGAGACCTACCCGGAGGGGGCAGATTAGTCCGACCCGTATGTTCCCGGAAGGCAGAGACACGACTCCTGCCAATCGTGCGGATATACCCTTGGGGCTATTCTATTTAGTTAAAAAAAACCAAAAACAAAATTTAATAGACAGAGTCCCCTACGTCTAAATTACTTTTTCGTGGTAATTATTAGGGATTCATTAAGAATGATTTGAATACAGTAACTAGCATGATTTTTGATTAAGTAATGGTAGTTTTTTATTTTTTCTGAATTAAGTATTAACAAATTATTTAATAGTCCAAAAATTTTTACCAGGATTCCAAAAATGTATTTCATTCCCCTGTAGCGCTATTGTAAGTTTTTTAGATATAATTTGTTTTTCATTTTTTTGTTTGTTTTTTTCTAAAAATTTTCTTGATAGAATTCCTTCAGATTAACCACAATATATTCACTTTTCCCCGCGTAGCTCGTGTAAGGTTTTGAGATATGGGATGTGGCTCTTCTAGAGGCTGACCTATATTATACTATATATATATACTATAATATATACTTCATATATATATATATATTACTATATATACATATAATATATAGTATATATAATATAATATATACTATATCTATATATATATACTATATACAATATTATATTATATATATATATATATATATAATATATATATATATATACTATATATATATCAGCATAAAAATTAAAAAAAAATAGAAGAGTATTGAGTAATGACAAATAATTTTTAATAAGGATACTTTATATAATTTGTCTCTTAAATATATATAAAAAAACGATATTTTTCAACCTTCTTTTAATTGAATTTTTCCTAGCTATTTTAGTTATCTTTCAGTATTTTTTGGAATCTTGGTACGAATCTGGGCTGACGCTCAAAAACTATTAGACAGAATCCTACTACGTACTATAGTACATATATATATATATACTATATATACTATAGATATATATATACAAGTATATATATGTGTAAATACATATAATCGGTATAATTACTATAGTATATAGTATTATCTCAATAGGGAAATATAGGAGAAAAATATATATAAACTCATAAATATTTATATAACGCTATTCAGCCCTTTATATATATTATATATATGTATATATATTATATTATATAATATATACTATTATATAGTATATATATATATAATATATATTTATATCATAATATACTTATACGCTATATATATATATTATATCATATTATACTATATATATATATGTAATTATATATATATATATATATATATTATATAATATATAGTTCAATTATAGACTATATATATAGCATATATTCATTTGAGCTAGTTACCTATCATATCAATATATATATATAGTATAATATATAGTAATAATATACGTATAGAGGTATACTAATGATATAAGTACTAATATATATAACAGTGATCAGAGAAGATCGAACGTAACATCTAAATATTTCGAGGGGTCTGTGAATTTTAATGGTAAAACGGATAGGGTCTATCTGCTTGAACCGCCTAAGACGTAGCACCACACGTATTACTGCAACACACGTACAAAGCCATTGAATTGGCTGTGCTCCATGACATCTCAGTAGCGTAGAGTTCTTTGACGGGTGAGGATGCTGTTTTCCAAAGAGCAACGCAGTGTTTATTCTTGACAGTATTTACTGTCGTTATATACACGTTGTTAACAAACTAAACATTTTAGTGACAGATATCCGGATACACCTGCAGCCAGAATGCCTAATAATCTCCGACAATAACGAAGATTATCGGCCCCGGTTTTCCGAGAAAAATCGTTCTGGAATGACAAGAATCGAGCTGCAAGACCAAGCCCATTTTGCCGCTACTGCCGACAGCGCTCGAAAATTCCGAAGAAGTGATGCTGAGGTTCGCCTACCAATAGAGCCTGCGGAGCACTTTGCAGCTTAAACTCCCAAATTCATATGGACATTGCCCATTACAGCGAATGTAAGATCGTTAAAATTTCGTGCCAAAATTTTCACTGGTTCGCTGTTGGTATCCGAGGAGATTAAGACACCAAGATCAAGAGGAAAGCTGGCATGGCCCTACTGCAGATCGCGTTCAGCCTCATTCTGCTGTGTGAGCAATTCGTGGAATAGCAGCAAGCTTTGCCGTGGTCTTCTTCACTGATGCAGACGTTGGTTGTTCACTTTGGGAGATACGGTGAACAGCGCAAAAAACACCAACGAATGATGGTGTTACTACCCGAAAATCCCATGCCCTTCTATTTTTACACGTTGCATTGAACGGACAACATAAGATACTGCCTTCAAAAAATAAAAACACTCCGGTCGCTTCTTGGGGGTAAAAACATTCATCCTCACCTTCAAAGCAACTCTACGCTACCTGAAGACGTCATTGGCAGGCACAGCCAATGTCCACA
>JABUQX010046058.1:47500-52500 GCA_015478945.1 Trachelipus rathkii | reverse complement strand
AAAAGGATGCATGGATTGATTCAACTGATCTAATCTTTGATTCCAATGAATTTCCTTCAAAGCTTGAAACTTAGGAAACAAGACGGAAGAAAGGTTAGGTAAAGCAACATGAGATAAGAAGTTGAATAAAACATGATCAGAGTAAGAAATTAACGAAGAAAGTGTGATGTTCTTTTCCAAATGAATAGGATTCTTAAACTGAAATTTAGAAGAAATGAAAGTACATCCGTGAGGAATAGTAAAGACATAGTCATAGACATGCTGCATAGAGTTGGGTTTCTCACATGTGATTGAAGCCCTGGTTTTTTTCTGAAAAAGAAATAAAGGTGAAATGTCCTAAAGTGACAGTGTAAGGTTCCATGGATTTATATTCTGCAATAGGGCAATGTGAAAAATCATTGGTGAAATTTAAGATAAGTGCTAATAAACAAGATTGATCATCAATAGAAGCAAATACTTGGGATTGGGAGCAAACGGCTAGCTGGCCTAAATGTCGACAAAGATTGTGTGCCGATTCTTTAAGATAGGTGTATTTTCTTCGACCATAATTCACAAAGAAATAGTTGTTTGGGTCATTGTACATAACTCGAACTAAAGATTGGTTCAAAGGAAGATGAGTGGGAAAAGGTATGAGTTTATGAGAAGTGAATTTCTCTACTGAAATAAAAGGAATTAAAGTAATTAGTTCATAGGGGCTAGCGGCAGATTGAATAGTCCAAGAGTAAGTTAAGAAGGATTGGTATGTTTTGTTTCTAGAGGTATGACCGTGTGTAGTTATTTCTTTGTTCATCTCTGAGTACAAAAGGCAATAAAGAATATGGGAAGAAAAGAGTTTGTGAGTTAGTTATCTTTATTTTTTCTAGTTGAAGTGAATTTATCACCAACTGGTGATTTGTATGTATATTATAAACAGTTCTGTTCAATTAAATTTATCAAAGCCCTTATACTTCCCATTTGATTTATAATATTGTGCGTAGCGCTTAACTAGTTTGCGGAAACTCTATCAATTTTTGTAGCTAGACAAAAAATTCAGTAATGTATGAAGAGTTGGCAGCCTGTAAAGTCTGGCGAGTTGGTAAAATTTGATGGTGGAGCTTACTTGCTTAGTATGTTGAGTTCCTTCTGAGAAGTTTTACCTGTTTGTCTGTTGCCGTACCAAAAAGAATGTTGAGGACGTCTCCTCCGAACTCGAAAGCGGCTCGTTTCTTTTTTGATCGTGCTGAGATCCAAGGTAGTTCACTCACTTCATTCAATTTCTGGGCTAGAACTTTTACTCTAATGGTCATTAGCTTGAATTCCCATTGATGAGCCCTTTGGTGTGTTGAGATGTTTAGAAAGATGGTCTCGAAAGATGGTACTAATGATTCTTTGATGTTGTTCACTAGCTTAGTTGTCCTAGTAATCGTTTCTTTAATGTCTGTGGGATATTCTAAGGAGATGATTAGATCTATGTATCCTTCTATGAAGCTTACTTCACCAGTATGATATAAGACTAAACCGGGTAGGATCTTTGTTTCTTCCTTTTCGATTACGAGACTGTTTTGACATGTTGATAGGATGGTAAGTAGCAACAAGATTTGTTTTATGAATTTCATTTCTGAAATATTTTAACTGTATTAAAATACTTTATACTTTTCTTATATTTTGTAATAATTAAAGGTCGCCTAATCATATTTGATAAAACTGTTAAAATTAAATGGTTAGTTAAAATGAAATCAAAGCGTTCGCGGTTTCTAAACTAAATGGTTTCTTAATTACGATTGGGTTAGTTACATTCAAAATGTTACATACTATTACTTCAATTACTTAGTTAATTACTAGTTAGTTATTTATTTTAACTACTTACTTACTTATTAATTAGTTACTTATTTTCAATTACTTACTTACCAGTTAGTTACTTATTTTACTTACTAGTTAGTTGCTTATTTCAATTACTTACTTACTTACTATAGTTACTTATTTTTTTTGCTTTATAGAAAAGTTTTTTGTTTTTTCTATTTTATAGTATTTTTTATATTAAAAAATTGCGCTGTCCCCCCCCTTTGGAGTGAAACGTATTTTTTAAAATTTATTTTGTGTATATAAAAAAAATAAGTAGAAATACAGCTAATGTCAGTTTGAAACTGATGAACTTAATCCAGGTTAAGGTTAATCTAAGTAAAAAAAATCAAATTATATCTAAATCGTAGAAATTAATCTACTTAATCAACTAATTTGCGCAAGTAATCGTAATCCAAACTATAGAACCGGTTTTCTTAATTAATATATTTCTTAATCCAGTCTAATTATACAAATGCGACTGCAAAATGTACATCAATCATCTTCTTAAAATTAAAAATATCTTTTCTAAAACTAAAGAGTATCTTCGGAATCTGAAGAATCTCTTCTAAAAACTAAAGGATTTTTCCTTAATCTTACAAAAATATACAGAAAATATATAGGAAATTGGGATGAATTAATAGCCGGGAGGCAAATAATAAGTCTTATTTCCTCTGACTATTGTGTTCAAATCCAATTGGACAGGCGGAGGTTGGGCAGTAGGAGTCTTCGCTATAGTCTCCGTTGTGTCCTTTACCTCTGCTTGTTGTTGTTGGGCCTGTTCTCTCATCCTTGTTTGACTTCTCGTAACTCTGGGTGTAGAATCTCTAGGGCCAGTAAACATGTTGTGTGGTCTGTAAGACGGATCTTGTTTCCGGTCATCTCTGACGAATTCCCTAGGGGTTGATTCTACAACAGTGGGAATGGGGTAATTGCCATCTCTTTCGGGGACATTAAGAGGTTTCTTTGGGGAAGGAATTCTTGGAGTGGATCCACCATAGGCTCCGTATATCTCACCTTCATGTGCGGGTGGCTCCTGAAGAATTTCTTTAATAGGGGCCTCTACTGAAATCTCTTGTTGAATGGGTGACAAAGATGGTCTAAACTCTCATCTCCGAACCGAAGGGTTGGAGGGTGTTCTTTGGAAGTCAGTTCTAGGAGTAGAACAGATAAATTCACTGTCAGGATGTACTCTTCCTGCAACTACATCGCTATACCTTCTTTTTTCCACAACCTCATTACTATACCTTTCTCTTCTGACAACTTTGTTATTCCTTACTGGTTTACCGGAGTTGGCTGTTCTGGGGGAATTGGATAACTCCAAGAATTGTTTCCAATTTGTATTGGCTGTGGTGGTGGAATTGGGTAAGAGTTGTATCCAAACTGAGTTGGTTGTGGTGGAGGAGTTGGGAAATAGGTATGTCCAAATTGGGTTGGTTGTGGTGGAGAAGTTTGGAAGTAGTTGTGTCCAAACTGAGTTGGTTGCGGGGGAGGAGTTGGAGAGTAATTGGAAGGTGGGCTTTCGGGTGGAGTAGAATAATCTTCTCCTTCATAAGTGTATTGGCGATATACAATGATCCTCTAGTAAGAGCTGGTGTCATTAAACACTTCCGCTCTAGCTCAAAATTGTCTTGAGTTTCGGGTCTAACTTTTAGGTATCCGTACGATTGACCTGGTAAAACAGTGTTTTCAATCACTCTTAAATCAATTTTAATTTCCTCATCGAGCGTTAGATAACCATCTTTATTATGGTCAGGGCTCGTTGAAATCTGTAACTTTCCCGATTGACTCAAATCTTCCTTTAAATTAGAAGGAATGTGCTTCTGCTTCGACCTGGCTCCTCGGTTCTCAGCGCCGTGACAGTGAGAGGCCGAGTATCTTTCGTCTCCGACCCTATCCTTCTTGTCACTTGATCTGACTGAACCTGGGCTGCTCCGTTTGATGCAACACTCTCTCCTCTTCCTCGAGGCGCGGATTGCCTGTGTGAGGGCTGGACTGACAGGGCTGCCTTCCCTTTTTGTGGAGGGGAACCGTTCACAACTGGTGCGGGGTTAACTGACAGGGCTGCCTTTCTTTTCTGTGGAAAGGGGCCATATGCAACTTGTGATGGGGTGACTGAAAGGGCTGCCTTCCTTTTCTGTGGAATGTACCCGTTCGCAACTGGTGCTGGGGTGACTGACAGAGCTGTCTTCCTTTCCTGTGGGAAGTAACCGTTCGCAACTGGTCGGTTAACAGGGGTTTGGTTCGAATCTCTAAAAATTTGGTTCGAATCCCTATCAACTCTCTGCTCCCTAGGCAACTGATGCCTGGGCGGATACTTACCGGATAATGTGGGGTCTCTTACTCGCCTAAGATTCCCATCTGAGTACTTTCTAATCATATATAAACCTTGCTTGGCAAAGACGGGAATATCTATCTCCTTACCCTCGTTGATAGACATCCTTGAAGAAAATAGATTTATATTTTTGGGTAAATTAGGTAAGATGTTATTACCTATCAGTATGTTCCAACTGGGTTCACCTTTCACTTCACTTACTTGAAAAGTAGTGAGGTAATATCTTTTATGCATACGAAGATACAATTGCACTTCCCCTCTTAATTTTGTGGGGTTATTATCCACTCCTTGTACTTCAAGATCTGTTTTTCAAAGAGGTACTTTAAAATTACCTTCTTTCTCTAACTCTTTTAACCGCTTAGGCGTAATAAGACTTATACTTGATCCTGTGTCTAAAAGGGTGCATGCCTTGGCCTCCTTACTCCCTATGGAGGGGGTAAGATGAACATTAGTATAAAAATGATAGCCAAGTTTAAATGGTCTTTCAACACTTTCCTGAAAAAATGTATTAGCTACTTTTTTATCTTTTTCTCTACTAAATACCCATTTATCATATTTCTTCTTAAACTTTCTTTTTACTCTCTTCCTGTCTTTGCCACTTTCCGAAAATTTTCTCTATCTATTCTTTCATCTGGATGGGAAGGTTCTCTCTCAAAAGTTCTATCATCCTCCTCTTCTTCTTCACTCTACTCAGAGTCTTTTCGTTGGCTCTCAGCCACATAGACCCTTGTGTTCTTCTTTTCCTTCCCATCTGGGGGCATATACTCTTCCTTACTCTTGGAGAAGGTCCTGGGCCCTCGCTTGTCTGTGCTAAAGTGCCCTGGTTTCTTAGCTTTCACACCCTTCT
>JABUQX010046058.1:0-42500 GCA_015478945.1 Trachelipus rathkii | reverse complement strand
GGCGCATATATAATATATAATTAGCAGTGATATTTACTAATTATGTTAGGGTAAGTTTAACAACATGACTTAAACATAACGATCGAGTTTTGAGGTATTGCAGTCACTACAACAATCTGCATCTCACACTAGTAGGGGGTGTGTTAAGGTAGCTTCACATAGGCTCAAAGGTCAAATTCCGTCCATGAAAACAATGTTATTAATAGAATAACATTTCTTTCAGTTCAGAAGATTATGGTTATTGTGAACCATATAAGATGATTAAATACGACTTTGATAGTAACGTCAGTACGAGTTGAATGAGATGACGATATGTCTATATGTTAGATACTACTGAGTTCGCTCATGGTAAAGGGAGGGCACTCAGTTTCTTGCGATGACGTAAACCATGGAGCACTGATCGTAGAAATTGTGTTGTATATTTGGTGATGGTTGGAGACGAGGTTTAGAAAGTGTTTTATTTCGGTGGGGCTGACAGCAGAACGGAGCAGACGAGAGGCTCCGGCTCCTGTAGGAGAACAGAATATCTATTACGCGAAGTTACGAGTCCCGCATGAAAAAAGTAAGAGAGAATGTTTGGAACAAACAAAAACAAAGAAAGAAAGAAAAGAAGAGAGAAAAATCAAGGAACTAGAAAGAAAATGTTGAACGATGCAGGAGAAGTTTTACAGCAGATTAAAAGCATAGGCCACGAAATAATAAGGAGAATGGTATTGAAAGATAGAGATGAGGAGGGATTATTTCTTGAGTGTAGAAGATGATTAAAGTGATTTTAGAGTAGCTTAGGTCAACCACGTATTTATGTAATGTTCTTTGAAATAATTTCAATAATTAAGATTATAAATCGCGATTTCGTTTAAAATTAATATAAGAATACGATAGCTACTCTATGGTTAACAACATACTGCTTATGTCAATATTTCTGCTATTAAAATGATGTTAGTCACTTATAGCATTGCCGTTAAATGTACTAAAAAGTTACCGTTTCTTACTAACAAATATTAGTTCCGAAGTATTAACATGTATTAATTTCCATTATCTATTATATTTCCTTTCATAACGTTAACTAATTATAGATTTTTATTTTTTCCTAAAGTTAAAATACGCATTATATATATATCCTTATTTATTATGTAATTTTAATAATGATTATATTATTTAATTTTTTAATTTTTATATTATATATATTGTATTTCTATTTAATTTTATTATTTTAAATTGTGAATTTTATATTTTTTATTTTTTACTTGAACGTTATCTAAACTATTATTTTTTTTTTATTATTTTTTTTTTATCGTTTTTTTTCTTTTTATTTTTATTTCATTTTATAATTATTTTCAATTGTTATTTTTTTTTTGTTAATTTATTTCATTATAATTATTAATTTTATTTTTATTTTGAGTAAGTGTGCAGGAGCCATAATATTCTTTGGTGTTTAATTTTTTTTTTTTTTTTTTATTTATTTTTTGCTTTTTACTTTATGTTTTAATTATAACTTCATTTTCGATCATCTTTTATATTTAACATTTATTTAATATTAAAATTAGAAGATATTTTTTAGATTTTGTTTTATTTTAATATATTTTTATATTTTATTTTTTATTTTATAATAATTATATTACAATAAAATTATTTATTTGTTTTATTTTTTTTGTTTTATTTGCTTTAATTTTTATTTTATTTGTAATTTTTTATACATATTTTTGGTTTTTTTTATTTATTTATTTTTCTAAAATTTTGTGGTGGTTTTAAATATTCTGATCAAGTTTCTTATTTTACTCATTTTAATATTACTTTGTTTTAATTTTTTATTTTATTTTTTTTTTTAAATAATTATTTTCTTATTTTATTTTTTGTATTTTTTATTTTATCTTATAAAATAATTATTTAGCATTTATAGCATTTAAAAATCAATTATTTATATACACGAATTTATATTATAATGCAAATATATGTGAGAAAAATACAATAATTTATTCTTTGATTTTTTTTTACAGATTTTTATATATTAAATATATAATGATTATAAATATAGAGATCATAATCATCATAGTATAACTATATATAATATAACCCCATTTCCACTCATAGTATAAGTCACATAGAATTACTTATATTGATCTATTGCTGTTAGTATTTGAAATTCAAGTTAATAATTATGTTTAATAATATACAGTAATACACAATTTAAGTTTAACAACAAAATTTCACGATAGATAATAATAAATTAAATTATACCATACTAATTATATATATATATATATTAATTAATAACCTAAACTCACACACTAACCTAAAACACACACCATACACATAATAACATCACTCACAAACCAAATTAAAAAACTTGCATCATATTCAAAGTTATAATACGCTTTTATAAGTTATAAAGTATTATCATTTTATTTGCTTTATTATCCAAAAGCTCTTAAAATATGAAAAGTAATATCTCTATTATATATAGTAGTACTAAATAACACATCACACCAACTGACAAGTAATATACAACACACATCACACTCAGCATCTAACATACAGTATATATATATATAGTATATTTATTTATAATATAAGCGCCATTTAGTGCCTTTATAACTCAACACTACACAATAAAGCAAATACATTAGAAATGTTACAGAAAACTGCCGATGAGGTACTCAATAATGCATCTAAAGGTTTATTAGCAAGTAGACTTTCCCGCACATGATTTTAACATATTAGCTGAAGTATTTACATATAATGAATTAATAGGAGATTAATTTAAATAATAGATAATATTAATGTTACTATGACGTGGTTATTAACCTATAGACTAATTGTAATTAATGACTAACTAAGACTAATATAATACCGATAAAATCAACCTAACCTACTAAAAATAATATATAGATATATTACCACACAAACACACACCAACAACTAACACACTAATAACACAACATCAGGTATAAATAGTATATATACAATATACCTATATATATACAACAAACTAATTTTATTATGATATATTTCTATCTATCTATATAGTATATATTATACATAGTAAGTGAACAGTATACAATATACTTGTAAATATAATTTTAGGTTTATTCTTTTAAGGTAAGTATCTCCGTAGCTACATCTTATTATCCTTATATAAGTGTGCTCTTGTTGAAAAGTGATTTTATATGTAAGTGTTAAAAAATTAATTATTTAACTTATATTATATTATATACATTTATATTTATTATAATTGTATAATAAGAGTATAATTACAAGACACAATCACTTGACGAGAGGAGAGATTAACCTTCTAATTAAATAATGGAAGAGCATAGAGTTTATAGCTTTTTATAACTAATATACCGTCCAGAGAATAGTGATGCTAAAGCCAAGCCTCTAGGAGATGAAACAAGATCACAATTGCATCTGCAGCTGGCCGATGAATTGTTTAATAAGCATATTCACAGCTTAGTTTACAGAGTTATATGTGTTTGCGAAACGGGGCTGGGACGACATTTCTTGCTCGCATCTTGGTTAGGCACACAATCGTAGTGCTCTACATCTGACCAACTTATTTCATCAGGTGAAAAAGTTACTGTTAAGGGCGCTGTTTTTAATACATTAAATACACTAAATATAAATTAATCATAGTACTCAATATACACAACTTGTATACTACTATTATACGATCGACAGTCATGTGTTCTAATTTAGACTTATAGGCATTTACACTGTGATCATACGCTATTGTGAGACCAAGCAGTCTATATTATCTATCATATTGAAAGGTAGGTCCATCGTCTCTGTACATATCTTTTATAATTATCAAAATTTGTTAGTTTCATTCATGTGACCGACATAAATGTAATACATGGGGTAGTTTTTGATGTCTGTGTACAATTGGACTCATCGGCATTATATATATTATTTTCTATCAGAGCACTAACGAAATATTTAGAACGTTTAATAATTTACACTAACTTATCTATTCAAAATTAATACATGTATATCACTACTTATATTCGTATACTTTTAATTATCAAATCTGTAAAAATATATATGGTATTATTAATATTATGATATTAATATTAATTTTATATATTTTATCTATGCCATGTTCTTATACCACTAAGCATAAAAGACTTAGGTCCGTTACAAAGACATGGAATCGCCAGTAATGCACACATAATTGCACAAATATAATACTTGCATATAGCAATATTATATTTACTCGTTAGTTTCACTTATTTAAAAAGAAGTCACTGCTGTATTATTAGATTAACAATTCACATAACGAATTTCTCTCTCACTTCAGTGAGAGAGATAAAATAACAGAAGTTGTATCGCAGTGACTAATGCTTACTTTTGTGTGAATTCTTGCTGTTAATAGTTATCTCGAGTCAACATTTTTTATTATTTCGTGCTTGTATGTCAGTACTTCCATTGTAAAGTCGATTAAGCGATATGCATACTTATATAGCACAGTTGTACTGATCGAGTAGCGTGTTATATATTTCGGATTCTAGTGTCACTTTTGAACTCAGTATAACTGTCTGACACATATTTTCAACATAGAATTGGATATCGACTTATTACATTATTGAATTTATTAAGAATAGTAAAATTTTAATTCATTTATGAATTTGATTGTATTAGTTCATAAACTTGTTTATCCACTATAAGGTACTACTCTCTTCTTGTGACGGTGTACTTTTGTGCAATTTCCGAAACAAATAGCGAAATGTATATATTAATCTTATATTATGTTATATTGAAAATATGAAACTTCCAGCACTCAAAGTATAATTTGTATCCAATAGTACTGATGATAAAATCGTAAGATAGTGTCAAAGCGCGGTTCTCGACTTATGTCCTTTTTTCTATCCCAGTGTCTAGGAGAGAGGACGGAAATCTTATTTATATTAGTCTTCATTCCATCTCACTGACTATGAACGGAAATTGTTTGTGAGCACTTTGAGGAATATCTGTGTCGCGATGGGCTTCCATACCTTACTGCAGACATTAGCCGTTGTTTTAAAATTTGTCTTCTTTATATAATTTTATTATATTGTGTTGGTTCAGTTTAAACACTTCATAGATTACAAATAACACAAAAACATAGGCTCGGAGTACAATATTCTTCGCGTGACTCCTAACAACTCCAAAACTACATTTTTTATTAATTTACGAATGAAATAGTAATTATATAATGCTCTATATACAATGTGCTTATGGATTTTCGTGTTGTATCACACTTCCTCTTAATAGAGCACGTTCATTCTAATAAAATGAATAAATACCATTTATTTGCACCTAACCTTTTGCTTGATGTCTAAAGCAAATACAGAAGTGGAGCCAATCATGTCGAATTCTTCAGCCTAACAAGAACTATTCTACACAAAGCAGTTTGCAGGGGATGTCTCATATTAGATCAATCATTGTAGCAATAAAGCGGAAATGGTATCTCGTAGGAATGCCAGTAGGAGTCTCATCAGCTTGTTTAAAACTAGAGAATCTTTTTGCCTCTGAATCTATCCTTCTTACTTTGTCTAATTTCTTCACTTTGAATTCTGGTACCCTTATCTGTATTTGGTACTTTATTCCGACCTATCTCAGTCTCTTGGTTTTTTAACTGAGTCCCCACGTGGCGAACGGGTGGATCATCTATATATATTCTTCGTTTTTTTGCATCCTTAATAGAATATTATTTATTGATGTTAAATAATATTAAATATATTATTAATTCCTCTAATTTATTAGTTGAAGGGTATTATGATAATGTAAGAATAGGATATATTATAGTGGCGAGCTCACAGCAGGCTATAGTGATCTTTCTGGCGTATATCTGTTTGTATTACCACATAATATTATTGTACTAATCAGTAATTATATTACTAGTGATCATATAGCTCTGTTATTTTCATCGAGTCTGAATTCCTAAGGCTTATGAATGATTATTAGGTATTTTGTAATCAATTCTTATGTTAACATTCTACATTATATATACCCGTACGATTCCCGCGCTTCTTTATATACTCTTTGGTTTCTGTGAGTGATATACTTGGTAGCAGTACCACTAGGTAGGATATATGCGATACCATTCTTTCTTAATTTCCAGTCTTTATGTATCTAATGTAATGCAACAACAATTTCTGATAATATAGGAAAGCTGTTTTCATACATAACCGTTCACTAATATTACCGACGTACTCATTACAGGGTAAAAGTAAGCTGTTCTTAAATTTTAACTATTTTTAATCTCAGTTTAATAGCTAATCATCTTCTTTTTTAGTTCATATTTTCTAATTTTATGATAATAGATGACATCGGTTAGCTTCATTAGTGAAAGGGTATTATTTAGGGTTTGTTGGAACTAGAATAGTAATTATTTTTTCCTCTCAGGACTAATAACACTATATTTTATTTATAAAATAAAGTGTAAAAGCATAATGAAATGCAGATTTAGTTTGCCAAGGGAAAATTAGACTAATTACAAATTTTGTAGTTTTTTAATGATATTTTTCATACTTTTTTAGTAATTTAATAGTTTAGTAACTAGTATTATAATTTTACACTTACTTTACAAAAATATTGTATTCTATATACATTATATATATACTTAATTATGTAGTTATCATGTAAATATATTTCAATGTTATTTTGGATACTGTTTACATTCCTATTCTGCACTTAAGAGAAGCAATTTTTTTAAAGAGGAAGTAAGTAATTATCCGGAGGTCTTTATTATAACTATCGAAGGTAATCATAGTACTATCTAAAGATGGTATTAGTTAGGGCGTGAATGATCCTTCGGGAATATGTTTTTATGCTACATACGTACTACATATGAGTATACATAGTTAGTAGATAGTATAAACGTTATAAGTTTAGAGACACATGTACTTTCAATTAGAGCAATATGGTGTAGTAAGGAAGCAATGTAGTGATCCTTATAGAAAGCCTATTAGATTATTCCAAATGCAGAGTATTGATAATGAAGTTTTAATTACTCTTTTAAAAGGACTTCTGCTGATGAGTTATGTAATTGGGTGGGTCGGTAATATGATGCATTTATAATACGAAACTTGAATGATTACAATTTCCGCCTTTAATGTGCAGCAAACAACTAACTTATTTGAATTGGATTTTTCTCTGAAAACTTAATAGGAAGTCTATATAAAAGTTAGATTAAACAGGCATTTTTTGTGTATCTTGAGTTTATCGTCGAGGAAAACATCCAGCAATTTATCAGAAGGTAACTTATTTATAATTATATCATTTTGCAAATATTAATTATGGTAATAATAAGTCAAATATCTAATATATTAATTCTTAATATGCATATGACTCTTGATTGCTTATGAACAATCTTATGTTCGCTTTATATCAATAATATATAAAGTGTAACACATGTTAACCTCGAAAGACACCCACACGCAATCAACGGTACTTTCCTTTTTTTACTTCTCTCTTGTATTATTTATCATCCGGTATCTGCATAGTAATAATATTTAGCATATTCGACTACCCTCATAAGCGTCTTTAGGCCAACGCACTATCTTTCAATATCTACATATCTACGTCATGACGACGACTACACCAACAATTACTTGTAACCCAGGACTAGATAAACTATATCACTAGGGTGGGCCGATAGATAATTTTACATCAATGAGCCAGAGTTTTAGCAATCTTAACTATTTATGATATATATATATATTAATAAGATTTTTAATTCAGTTTTTCTATTTTTCTTTTTAAATAAATTTCTACCAGTCAAAGGAAAGACATTCCAATAGGGCACACAGTCTAATAATATTTATTACACAGTAAAACTTGAATTTTTTTTTCTTTTTTTCATAATATAAATGCAATATTGTTAATATTATTCCTTTTTCTTATGTAGTGTTATCTCAAACATACTTTTTTAAACACTGTTGTATTTTATTTATCTGAGCATATCAAGTATTTGTGAACATACTTTTATGTGTGTAATATTATAATGTCTATTGATTGAATTCGCGATATGTTTATATTTTGATTATTATCAGAAAATAGACTAATAACGTTATTTTTACTCCAACTTACAAGATTAAAATTTATACAGACCACCAGCCATTGGTCTTTTTATAAAGCAAGATATATTATGTCTATGAGAAAAATTGGCTATTAGTGTAATGATTTTTATTTTAAAAGTCAGTTATAAGTTATTTCCTATCTTTCTAAGAGTATTAATATTTTTAAATAGCTATTAAAAAAATATCATATCTGCATTTGTCTTCAATTATCAAGAGTAGAAAATGAATCATTTATATGGCCTAAGTTACTCCTTAAACAAAGCGCTATAGTTATTGGTATCCATATAATACAAAAGCACCAGTTTGCAAGGGCACAAAGCCTAATTCAGCATTTCTCTAGATAAAATGTTACAAATGGTAACAGATGTTTGCAATGAAGCAATATTTTATGGATGATTGTAAAATTTCGCTGTTTACTTAGTTACATGCTTACTATTATTATTATTAAGTATATTACATGTACTCGGTACGAGTATTTTGCATTTGAGTCATAAAGGGTATATATAATTATGGATTAATACATATATAATTGATTTGAGAGCTTAGACTAGATATACAACGAATTATCTCTTTCTTTACTATATCAATTGTATAAATTATCAAAAAATATAAGAAGTTGTAAGAAATAGTATTTAAAATTGATTGAAGATATTCATCTGAGAGTACAATCAGCATGCATAGATGTATCAGCCATTATCATCTCAATCACAAAACGTTAGAACAAATATGACATCATACATCAACCTCACCCCCCTCAACATACTCAATCTACGTTCTCTTGTAATTATATGAATACACTGATTCACTAACACATTTCGAAACGTGCTTATATCAGAATAATATAGATAATGGTAAAGAAGTTCTCTCCATGAATGAGGTATAATTATAACATATACTATTTATTTTTATAACTTTAAATATGTATATTTATTTATATGACATTTATAATTTGGATATATTGAAAAGATAATATTATGTATATATATATACTATATTACAGTTTTTTATATCTCAGTAAACCTGATAGGATCTGCGTTATGTATGTTATCGTGGGTTTTTACTTCCTTACAGGGCTTTACATTATCTCTGACCGGGTATAGCCTGGATGAAACGATCTGGTATAGTTATTATATTAGATACAAGTAAATCAATTAAATCAGTTATTCAACCGCTTATAACTATGCAGAAATAGCATATGTACCGTAAAATTATAATCATTATAGATATTTGAAGTAAAATACCAATTAGATATTTCCATTATACTAATATATTTAAGTTAATATATATTTATTAATATATAGTACTATAGTATATTATTATATATATATATAATGGCTATAGTTAATATATATATAACTATATAATATTATATTAATATAATATATATAATATATTAAGTATAATATAATATTTAATATTGATATATAAATATAATTATATATATATAATATATATAATTAATTATATAAATATATAATTATGATAATATATTATATTATAATTATATATATATATTACTACACAGCAATTAACAAAATACTAATACATATATATTTATAATACAGGTGCGATTAGAATATCTATAGTACCAACGGTGTGATGCTTTTTAATACTTACAAATAGTTTACTATTGTATATATTATCTAAGTGACAAGGAGAATACGTGTTGGAACGATTTAATTTTTTAGACATGATGATGGTTTTACATCTATAATTATAATTATGTTAATGTATTTTTAATATTACTTTTAAGTTATTTTTTTCTTATGTTATTTAATAATATACTTGTTATATTATTATTATAATAGAATATTTAATATATTTAGTAGCAAAATCTTAATATATATTAGATGAATAAAGTTGATTTGATAAATCATCTCAATATGTAGATTAAAAAAAAATCCTGAATAATAATAAGCTAGATATACAATATCGAATATGTGTGGATCCTTAAAGTCGTTAGATTAGTAAGATATTATACATAGATATAGAAATGCCTATATCGAGCTAGCTTTCATAACTATGATTTTTATATTCATAGTAAGTATATATTACTTTTATATATACGTATATAGTAATATAATATATATATACAGCTACTAAATTTACAGTTGATATGTGATCACAATAAATATCTGAGTTATGATAATACGTTGAACATAAGAGTTCCAAAAGTTTGTTTGAAATATAATATATATTTTAAGACAATACATCAACATAACCTTTCTATTATTTATATTGTAATGTTCAAAGGTAGACATTGTTTAATCTCATTTAAGTTTGATATTTTTTGATCTGATCTACAGATATATAGCACAAAGTTTTAGTTTACTATTTATATATTTTATTGTGTTAAGTTTTTCTTAGTGGATATTAATATATTAGTATAATATATTAATATATATTAACCAAAGTTTTTAGCATTGTTAAATGTATACTCAATTTTTCATAATTTTAAAGATTTCTAGTTTTTATTCCCAATTCCAAGTGATTTTATATTTAAAATATTGTTAGAAGTTAAGAACGAGTAAAATTTCATATCGAGTATTTATCTCAAGTGCTTTAATACTGTGCCTTTGATTATGAATCTCTTGTCAATGCTTCCATTTAGTGCCTTTTTTGTGATTGTTAAAAGTTTTTGTATTTTTATGTAATAAAAAGTAACACTAAAATGTTTTATTATTGACTCATTCACCTTATGCGCCTTATTTACTTTTCAAAGTTTTCTATTTATCTAGAATTGAATAAAAGCATTTTTTGTCGTTTCCAGCATGGTTTCGTTGAGTCGGTGCAAAAATTTGTCTTTGTACGTAGTATAGTTAGATTATTGATAATGTAGTTTGAAGTATGTGTGTGTGTGTGTGTGTTGATGAGTTGTATATTGTGTATTAGTTAATATTATATTTTAGTATGAATTATGTGTGGTGATTAGTGGTTTACATAACTATAGTTAGTGTAAATAGGTTATTTATTTTGAATTGCGGTTAAAATTGGGATAAAATATGTGGTTTTTTTTGTTTTCTTACAATTCGTGGTTTGAGTTTCATGATGTGTGTGTGTAAGAGTAAGTGGTGAGTGTTGGTATGTGTATGTGTTGTTGTTAGGTCAATTTATATCTAATATCATATTACAAGTAGTTGCTATGTTAGGAATGAAAGCATATGGCTAATACATAATAATTATCTCTTTAGATGTAGCTGAGGATTAGCTGGAGGAAGGGTTTATATTTGGAGGTAGTTACGCAAAAAAGAAATAAAGTTTTCTATGTATAGTTAAGAACTTGTTTTTTAACCTGTTATAGTAAGGTGAAACTTTATGCGATGTTAGCCAGTTTATTTGTGTGTGTGTGTGTGTGTGTTTAGTGTGTAATGTGCGGTGTGTGTGTCTCTGTATCTTAAAAATTAGCATTAAATATTTAACTATACTAATTTTTTTTTTCATTATATAAATATTCTATATATAATTGAAACATATATATTTAGTTGCACATATATTCAAATAGACATAGATTATTGGATTGGTGTGGGTGATGGGTAGGTTATATGGGGTGAATTTGATTTACTAGTGTATTTTAAGCTTAAGCTTTATAGGATTATGTATAATATATATTAAACGTAAATTTAATTTAAGTTAAATATAATATAATATATATGAATATAGTAATAATATGTTTTAAGTTCAAAAAGAGAATTCACTGATATAAAATAATAATAATTTACAAAAAAAATAATTTATCATATTAAAAAAAAAAACAAAAATAAAAACAATACTACATAAATGTAATAATAATGTAAATAACTTACAAAAGAAATTAAAAAAAAAAGATAGTTAGAAAATATAATTTAAAAAACATATAATGCTTTCGGAAATTAAAATAATAAAAAAAAATTAAAGCCATAATATAAATAATAACAATATATATATAATAAAAACAATTAAACAATATTAAAGAATTATAATATAAAATTATAAATATATATATAAAAAATATAATTATAACTAAATAAAATATAAATGTAAAATAGTTAGAAAATTATAAAATATTAAAAATTTAAATCAACAAAATAAAATTAAATAAGTTAATGGAGGCAAGATAAAATCTTTGACTAATCAATCAAAAACAGTTTTAAGACAATATTAAAAAAAATATAAATACATAATAGTTGATAAATATAAAAATTTACTATGAGAACCTAGGCTTCATAATATAAATAAAAAAATATAAATAAAATAAAAAATAGAAGTTATGAAATATAATTAAATAAATTAATAAAATAAAAAATATAAATTAAATATAAAATTAAATATGTATAATAAAAACTATATAAATAACGAAAATCGAAACCAGATTTAACCCTTTTAGCAGCAGCTTAAAGTAATTGATTTATAGCCGAATGATAAGTAAAATGGATTTTAAAATATAATGTTTAGTCTTTAATTTTTTTATTGGAATACGGGTTATCCTTATGCTGATTATGAGATGCAATTGTAGATATTCTATTGCAAAAAACAGAAAAAGCACTTTGAAGGTAATGATAATATTTATTAGGTTTATTGAACCCGGATGTTTATTACTATTAGGCACGCACTGGCTCTATAATATTGGTGATCAATATTTAACGTAACAAACTTATCTGCATCACTCTAGATATCTTAATTATACTCATATCTTTATTCTTCAATTTTATATAATTTTCTTTTTCTCTTACTTTTTATTCTTCTTTTATTCTTCCTGTTTTGCATTCATATCCAATATTAAATTCTTCTTTTCATGCGAACGAACCGTCACTTACGTAAAGGAGGTCTGGAGCCGAAGTAATACAAACTCAACTCCCCAATCTCAGACTGACTAACAACTCACTTCATCCGATCTGATCTAACTTTCTACACCAAATTTAGCTTTAATTAAACGATCAATTTTAAGTTATTTTTATAGAGGGGGACGGTCGCCATTGGGTGGATTTATGAGGAGAAGTCACAGGGGAATAGTAGATCTCGTTCCGTGAATCGATTGTCAATATAGGACATATTACTATTCACTCCGAGTATACGTTAAGCTATAACATATGAGTTTTTCCAGGAAATTTATTGAGCTTGGCGCTGAAAGTGGTGTTTAAGCAGACCTTATAGGGTGACTAGGTCTAAATAGATCCCATGACGCGTATGGATATAGTTTTCTAACACCTATACAATACTTAGGATTATTAATAACCTATATAAAGTTTGAAAGCTGAGTAATGTATCTATTTCTATTATTCATAAGCGAAATATGAATATAAGTTGAGGGGAGAATACTGAGTTGGTCAATCAATACTAAGCGATTTAAATCGAAGTGTTATGTTATTTAGTCATATTATTTTCTTTCGAATAGTTGTAGTATTGTTTACTAGTGTAAAATGGTCAAATAATGCAGAGTCACTAGATAAGGACGGATCTATATATCGATATTAGGGGTATTCGTCATTAAATGTAATATATAAATGATTGTGAATCACATAAAAGATGATCTACAGATCATTAGGGTAGAATATTATAACTTCTAGGAAAGAAAGAAGCCTACCTATTTGTGAGAGTACTTCTATAAACGGTTCTTCCCATGATCACTTTTATTATATCTGGATTCTCACGTATCCATAAAAACCCCTAATTATTTTAATTATACTAATAACTGATTAAAGTATAATATTAATATATATGATGGAATATATTTCCATGATTGAAGAGCATATACTCAGTAATTTGTCCTATAATTTCGCTATTTATCTGACCTTCCAAGTCTTTCCCTTCGACGTGCAGGGCTGCAATGAGGGAAGAAATCCTATAAAGTTACTCTACGGAGTTAGGTGAGATTCTTATTTTAATCTTTTAAGTCATCTATTTCGTTAAGTCTAATAAAGATCGTCTATAATAAAATAGCAGAATGGTAATTCCTGTGAGGCGAAGAAGATGGAGGGCTGCTTTAGTTATCATGCATGCGGCGCTGGTTCCATATGCTTTTATAAAATTTATAATGCTTATAATCCCAGTACTTGTGCACTCTTCAACAGCTGATTATAATATTATAATAGCTCTAACATTTTTGGTATTTCTTTACGCAATCTTTGGGTTTCTTGTATTTTGGATATTCAAGTACTTGTTACGAGTCTTGTGTTTCGTCGCTGCTGCCATGCTACTTATGATAGGTATATTTTTCATTTTAAACTATTTTTTAAGCGTGGACTGTACGTATAAGCAGCAGACAACAGTAAACATCACAATAACGAATAAGGACTGTCAACTCGTGATTAATAATACCGAATTTGTTGTGTTTCAGTGTGAAAACAGGTTAACTTGTGGTTCCAAATGTTTACCATTAGCAAAGTTTTGGCAAAATATATCAAAAGGTAATCGGATATATATGAAAGCTTTCTTAATGCCTATGACTTTTGCCTTTGCTGCCTACGTTATTACAGTTTTAATTCTGACTATATGGAGAGGAGTTGATGAAATAAGGTTTCAGAAAGACATTTGTATTTTTGGAGTACATGAAGATCATTGGCCCCCTCCACCAGTGGTTCATCCTATGGTCTACTCTGCTACTAAATCTCCATCATCTGGCAAAACTCCATCGTCGATTCAAACGAAACCAAGTGTAGAGAATGTTAAAAAGTCAAAAGGATTTCATTTAAAACCTCTGAAGAAATCTAAAATATTAAGTCCTGCTCCTGCCAAATCTAAGCAATAGAAATAATAATAATTATCGAGAGTTTAAAACATGGGCTATAATCACGATATATAACACAGAGTTTAAAATGTAAGTTATAATCAAGGAATTTAACCAGGAATTTCAAATATGGGTCATAATCATGGAATTTAACCTGGAGGTTCAAATTAGAGCCATAAACAGGGAATTTAACCTGGAGTTGCAAGTTAAGGCAAAAAACATGGAATGCGTGGAGTTTAACCTGGTGCATCGAATATGGCTTATAATACTGGAATTTAGCCTGGAGTACAAAATATGAGTCATATTCGTGCAATTTAACCTGGTCACAAACCTGGAGTTTAGCATGGGGTTTAACCTATTGCACCAAATATTGGTCATAATCGTGGAATTTAACCGGGGGTATCAAATATGTGTCATAATCATGGAGCATCAAATATGTTAAGTAATCAAGGTTCTTCCACCTGAATTATTAATAATAAAAGTAAATTTAATGAGAAAAAAAATTTATACCCCGAATATCGAAAATGATCGATGAAATTTTTTATAATTCTCGAAATAACGCACCTGAACTTACTACTATAGACATAATAAATATTATATAGGGAACCAAATCAATCACTCGATCTATAGGCTCTCTCTCTCTCTTTACTTCTCTTTATCTCTCCTATATGTTTTTCTATTTTTAATATTAAAAAAAAATAATAAGAGAAGATAGAATAAACAATTAATACTTAATATAGAAACTCGATCCTAAAGTAACGAATTTCTACTCTAAATCCAATAAAAAACCGTAATAATTTTTATATAGCAAATATAATGAAATAAAATGTTTCAAATCAAACATTATAATACCCGATTTCAATCCCACTTACAACACCCGAATCTGAAACAAAGTAATTTCTCGTCATTTCCACCAATTTTTCATTATTGAAATGTTTAATCGCATAGGCAAGTAGAGCGAACGCCCAGACGGCACTGAAATACGATGCAAGTTGATCACCACTCGTTTTGGACGAAAAAAATCGTTCTCACTCTGACCGGGGATTTTTAGACTCGGATAAATATACAGATTTGGATACATAAGAAGATGAAAAGCACACCTAAGAAACGAAGAGGAGGTATCGAATAAATAAAAAGATCGCAAATCGAAAAAGATGATTCGGTTGAGAGTAGACGAGAGCGAGAAATATTTTCCTTTCCAATTCGAAATGATCACTATCCTTGGAGAACTTCTTTGCGATAACTTTGAAGGACAGAAAATTTATCGGCGAATATATGAGAGAGCTGAGAGAGAGAGGAGAAGATCGAGGGACGGCGAAGGGATCGAAGAAAAGGAAGATGGAATTCCCAAGGCTCCAACGGACGAGGGAGGGAGCCGACCGATCAGAAACAGGGCAGAAGGCTCCCCGTAAAAGCCTATGAGAGCAATGTAATCTTGACCCCTTCTCTCTCACTAAATATCACCACCGAGAACCAAACAAAATTCTTAAATGGCATCCTTTCCTCTAGTTCTGATTAGTCCCTTTTGTTTATTTACTCTTCTTATTTTTTTTTTATTTTTTCTCTTAATTTATATCCTATTTCATTCTTATAACAAGAAAAAAAATAGTTAAGTTATTGATACAATTTATAAAAAGAGGAGAAAGAACCTCTAAACAGATTCCAAAAGAAAAAAAAAAAGAAAGCACATATAAAAAATGATGCACTACAGAAAGAACTAAAATTATAGAAGCGGTAATCCAGTGAAGGTTAGGGCATTATACCAGAAGATTTATGCAAAAAATAAATGTTTTTCCTAGAAAAAATTGAATAATATTTAAAATTACACACACATATAAAAAATTTTTAACCCTTTACTTCCCAAAACCATACTTTTTAGCAAAAAAAAAAAACGCGGGTCCACATCTATCTGATCAGGCTCTGCTCGCGTCCGTGACTCATATATTTTTAATTATTTTTGTTGTGGTGTTAATGCAACTCTATCGGACGGAAACAGGGAATTTTTAGAGGAAGGAACATAAATTTTATTTAATCTTCCAGCAATACCGCCCGTGCGCTTACCCTACCTAAAGCCTAAAAATCTAAACGACTCTCGCACTATTCGAAAACCGGGCTCCAAGGCGCTGACTGTGAATAATAACGTTTTTTTAACTTTCTTATATATTTCCCCGGGGCGGGCATTTTTTGAAATGTCAAACACCGCAAATTCCAGTTAGAAAGTAAACATCAAGACAAAAAATAAATGACCACCAGGCTATGCTAAGCTAACTTTTTATTTTTTATTATACTTAGTTTATATATATAATAAATTTATAAGAAAATGGAGATTAATCCACAATGGTTACGCTCCCAAAAAGCATTACAGTTTCCATATCTATAATCCGTTCAAAAGTATGCTCACTCATTCTTTAAAAAAAAATTTGCGCTTGCGCCAATCAGCGAATCAAAATCTCTAGAGATAACTAATTGTATTCCAGAAGTTGGTCCAGAACTATATGTCTACTCCTACCACACCATAAGGTTAAGTATACAAGTCGTTACACCCATCGGACAAAAACAAATTCTCAGTTGTTTCATTCTAAAAGAGAGACATACAACAAATTCCCTCCGATCTCTACTATATTAAACACACTCACTTGCCTTGAGTTTCACCTTGACTGCGGCACCCCTCGCTCATCGTCTTAAGGAGGTCGTAATCAACCAGGTGCGCCATACCATTCGATCGCTTTTGCCTAAACAATTTAATATGCACCGTGCTATTAAAATGTATTAAGATAGTAAAACATATCCTATTTACTACTCGCACACTCACCTCTATCGCAGGATATCATAGTAAGATATTAACTGTAAACAGATAAGGCAGAATATCGAACGTATCACTCTTGATACTAATACCTACGAAAAGGCGATTAAGCGAAACGAAAAAATAAGAAAAGAAAGAAATAGTAAAATAAAGTATAGAAATATGTAGAATAGGTAATAGATAGATTTGTGAGAAAACATCAAATCACGTGAGACGCTCCAAAATATAAAGCTAATACTTAGAAGAGTGAAGTTTAGCACTTAAATATTGTTTCCACATTAGTAACCTAAAGAATTAACTTTTTTGAATTAAAAATAGAAATCCCCTTTTAATATTATAAATAAACTCTCTTTTATTTTCCAGCTATGCTTTCTGGTTCAGAACGGTGTAATGAATAGAAAAATATTATCTGGATTCTATGCTTAAATTGCGGGGATACACCTATAGGCTGAAAGTGGTATGTCATAAAGGTTACTAAGAAAGAATCCTGAATAGTGGTTGCAACTTTACTGTAAGGACGTTTACTGGATTAATCTCGGGTACTACCTGAAATGGGCATGACCTGGTATAGAGCTGCAGAGCGGATTTGAATTCTCGGACTGGTAATATAATTAAAGTCTATATGATATAAAGTTAAGTTATATATTGTAATCAATAAAAAGATAATTAAATAACAATAATAAAAGATGAGGAAAATATTTTGCAAGAAAATAGATTAATGATAATAAATATGAGAGTTATTGAATTAATCCTTGTAAATAGTAGTTCCGTTTTAAAATATTATATGTTTATATGTCATCTAACGAAGTGAATATCCCAGTTGTGGAGATATTTTCAATGACCGTTAATTTTAATTTATATTAAACTATGGTTTCACAATTTGAAGAATTTAATAATATTTAGAGAATAGTGGAAGTAACTAATGAGATTCGTCTCTATGGTTTCCATATAGATAATCTTTTAGAGGTGCTAATCTTGTAAATGCTCAGTTGGTCTCTGCTAAAGGAGGAAGTGTATGAATAGAGTATAAATGATTAATATATTTTAGTGTATACGAATAAGAAATTGAGTACTAATTATTTCAATAAGGGTATACTAAAGTCAAGGTAATATAGAGTTTTGCAATCCTGTGAGAAGCCAAAGATTGGATAATTATAAAATTTTTTTTGATCCTAAACCTTTAACTAAACTGTTTTCTGTAGTTTTGAGTTTCGATGAGAGAGCAGACAGAGGATGAGTAGGGCTATAGTCTTGATCTGGCGTGCATTTCCATCAGATCAAAGAGAACGGCAAAGGATAATATCTTAAATCCTTAATTTATTTACGATTTTCCTTATAAACTGTTAAGATGTGTAAGGTTAAATCTGATGTGAAGGGGTACATAATTTATAATAAATGACTTGTCTATAATGTAAAATATTATGTAATGAGGTTTTTAGATAAAGAATTCGGTATAGATCTATTTAGCAGCATAGATACCTAAATCAATTGTGTATTAAATCAATTTTGATGTTTGTATTACAATGGTTAATTGAAAGTGAAAGCATAAGAGATTGTAATATTAAGATTTGATTAGTCGTAAATGGAGAGGGACTAAAGCATAAAACTCATCTTCTTATATAGAGCGATTGACATAAATGATGATTGCACAATATATGTTAACTTCCTTGTGTCTTATCGGGTTTATGAAAAAGTAATATTTACACCTGGGGCTGTTTCAAGTTCATTGATAATGCAATTATTTCTTAGTAAATCGATTATCTATGTAACAGTAATCTTCGTTGGAAACGAGTGCGTGGATGATAATGGTCGAAAATAGCCTTCATGAAAAGCTGTATTCTTTTTCGGATGTCACATAAGTTAGTGGTATGATTGGTTTTGATTTTAAATCAATGATAAAAGTAATGTTTAGAGAGTGAACTTACTTTCCTTGAATTATGACCAGGAGAAAGTAAGAACATTGATAGAAATTTTTCGCGGTTTAAGAAGGAAGAATTGGCTGTAATGATTGCTTACATAGTAAAGTTTGATATACTGTCTAGTATTGAATTAAGTATTATCTAAGTGATTATAATTTATAAGATTTCATATATTTAACATTTATTTATATAAAGTAGTGATATTTGTTTCAAAATTTCTGTTGTTTAAAAAAAATATCTATATTCTTGGAATAATTGATGGTTTAGAGTATTTAATGTTGCATAGTTTAAATAATATGTTTCTATTTGTAATAATTAGTTAATTTTATATTATTATATAACGTTACATGAAAATTGAATTATAAAATTGTACACCAGTATTATTAAGTTTTTATTAAAATAGTAATATAACGACTAAAGAATAGAAATATTCACGCTGTGAGATTTCTAGAATAGCATGGGAGAAGAAAACCGATCTACGCTCGGAGGAAATAACGTTTTGTTGTATGTAGTCTAGTAGGCCTAAAGGTTAAATGAGTAGGGTTACAATTATGTCTCCTAATGCCACTCTCATTAGTTATTGTTCTATTATTGTTTTAATTATGTCTAGTCCCTAATATAAACCATGGTTAATATGAGGAATAATGTGTAATAGTGTTTTCGACATATGGGAAATTTAGGACTAAAGGGTGAATCTCTATAGATTCTTTTATATTAATCTTAGGTGAGTAAGACGGGGTATATATATTATCGTGTAATGTATATTCAGGTATGGGATGTATATTTTATTTTAAGATTAAGGGGACATAAGGTATCTATTAGAATCGTTTGTATGGTTGCAATTCTTTTTCTCGGTTAAGTTGATTTAATTATTTATATTTGAATAATTAGAATTATTATAATATTTTGACAATTTTGTTGAAAATTTGGGTTGTAGGTGGCAACTTAATATGCGTGGAGTCAGAGAGTTAAGATAGTACAATGTAAAAAAAGGTCATAGTTATGTGGTTAATTAGATGTGCAGTGATCCGTATTATCTTCCGTGTAGTTACTAATTCGTTTTGCCTCCGTCATCTCTTATATACTCATATCTTCTATTCATCTAATGTGATCTACTTCTTGACTCTGTCCTGATATGTTTTATGATAGAGTAATATAAATTCCAGATAAATTTATGCTTTTAATAACATTTTTAAGAGTTATGTATGTAGTGAAAGGTAGATACCTAAAGGTGTGTTTTGAAGTTAATTTGTCACTATATGTATGAGAACTTAATTGGCTTGAAAAGTAGCGTATGAACAAGGAATATTGTGCTGAAAGGATAAAGTTTTTTTGTAAAAATTGAAAATACGGTCAGACAGTGTTATCTACGTCATAGATAAATATTGCAACAGAAATTTAAAGCTTGGATAGAAGTGAAAATTATTTCATAACTTTGTATAATCATAAATTATAGGTGATATATATATATTCGTATAGTAATTTTTTCCAAGTTGAATACAATAACATCAGGATGGAGTTTAATATAATTTTTCAAGGAGATTTCAGGAAGGGAAAGTTCCTGTATAAAAAGGTATAGTGGAAACAATTTCTCTTTTTGTAGGGATGAGACTTAGAAATAGGTCGGTATATAAAAAAAGTTTTTGTTAAATCCCGACAATTTTGTGTCTTTGTTGTGGGATGTAAAATAATAATGATTGTAAAGCCGTGGGAGATGTTAGAATGTATAGTAATTATTATATAAGATTGATGAATGGGGAGTTGAATGATGAGATAAGTTGAATAATATAAATTGAGATATATAATAAATTAGTTTTAGATTAAAGATGATAGTATAATAAATAGGATGAAGGTGAATGAATGATGTTCTGGAAGGATAAAGAATAATAAGATAATAAAAGGAAGAAACTTTTTTAAGCCCTTTTGAGAAGAATTGTAATAGATATTTATGATATAATAAGAGAATAATAAAAGAAAAGAGTTACGATAATTAATGAATTCAGAAATTGATAGTCATGTGCGGAGAAATGAGTGAGAGGAATAATGAATTAATGAATTAAAAAATAATATAAAGTAAATTTCATCATTAATTACTAAATGAAATATCAATGTGAATTTTCTTTTTATTAGCAAGAACAGATGTTCTATTCTTTAATAATAATTATAAATGAATTAAATCACTATTAGTATATTTTTGTAATAGTATATAATATAATTATATACAAAAATATAATGAAATATATTATATATGAGAAGGTAATGGGAGGGGGATGAATTTGAACTATATTAGGAGGGGTTTTAGTAGATGGAATATAACTAATAAATCATAATAATACTTTTATGAGATATAATAATATAATATAATTAATAATATATTAATAATATATAAATATAATAATAAATATGTATTATGCTTAGAATTTATTTCTTAAATTATAGATTAATTATAGATAATTAAAATTTGGTTTAAATTTATTATTATAGTTAATTATTTCATATTTTATAAAAACTATAGGGAAATCAAAATTTATTAGAATAAATATTTAATATAAACCTCAGGCAAAATAATATCCAACCTATTCAATCGTAAAGAATGAAGAGAATATCCTAATAAGATCTCTAAAAAAAAAACACTGGACGTTTTCAATAAAAAAATTTTTAAGTGAATTGATACAATAATGCGTTAACCAGCATATCACATTCCGCATTGATGAACAAACAAAATTATTATGAACTTATGCTAATGATTCCTGGTTAATACTAATTGTAATTGTCTATGATAACGAGAACGTTATCAACATATTATTATATTAATTCAATTACAATCCTGAAAAGTCAAGAGGAGATTTAATAAAATATGTAAATTAAGATTATGAAAGAGATTAAAATACCTGTTCAATAGCTGAAATAGTAATAGCTTTACTTTGAATGAATATCATTAAGTAATAATTCAAAGTAATGAGCTCGAGTCCTGGGTTCTCTGTAATAGAGTATATAGATCTCATATACATAATATAATAATAGGAGATTTCAATGTTACTAACATAATTCAATTTATATTGAGTCGTATTTTAAATTTTATTCATATAATGAAAGTATAAACTTTATACCTTTTTCAGTAACAGTGAGAGAATTAGTTTAATCATAGTGGCCTATCCGATCTCCAATTGTAATATAAGTAATTCGATTAGGTATTAGATGGCATAACGCTTTGTTTTATGGTAGTGTTGATGTTACAACCTTAAATTATCATATACAGTTGAGCCTGTTTCGGTAAGCAACATTTTTTTGACCGAAAAGTTGAGAGAAGAATATTTGTATCTTTTAGGTTCTATAGGATTGGTTTGATAAAAATTTGTTAGTGAGGGAAATTGTATAGTTTGCTTAGTATCGCATCATTGCCCATAAAAATTTGTTAAATAATATCGAGAAATTGGTGGTGATGGATAGAAGTAATTTCGTGTGTTGAGTTTGGTTAAAAAATTTGTTATTTGCCAATTAGTCCTTATCTCGAAGAATGAGCTATAATCTGAGCATAATCTTGACAAACAATTCCCTCTTCTGAAGATAGAGAGCCGTTATCGTTCTCGGTCTAATATTCGACGAACGATGTTATTACTTCTTTGTAACACCCAATATCTGTCTGTGCATTAAACTCTATTGTAAAGGAATATTTAAAGTTATCTTCTCAGTTTGACTGGCCATGCGCAGACTCACTTATTTCTGAGTAATGTACTGCTTATACTGCGATGACATTATATAAATCTCTTTCTAGGCATAATTGTCCTGTGGCTGATATCTTTAGCTGAATGTGCTGTGTATTTTAGATGACAAACTAGCTCAACGTGACCTTTATTTAAGCTGTCTTTCATAACTCCTAAGATGTATCATTGCCTTTAAGTCTCTTTGCAGGTAGGTAGGGGCCCTTCCACATCGAGATTGTATTTTACGTCTCGAGAATGCATCTAAATCGTAGAGACGTAGCTAATCGACATTATATTTACAGCAGATCTATCGGGCGTTTTCAGTTTATTGATACCTAATTATTATACTCTTGGATCATTGACGACACAAGTTGCTGCATAAATACTCTTCAACCGCTGCAGTATAGTAGTTTAGGAAATTATTGTACTTTTCCCTGACATTCCATATACTACACGTTCTCTCATATAAAGTTAATTACCTCAAAGAATATGAGACGCTCTAAGCTGGAAATAGTAAAGGATGTGTAGAATGTAGATCAACATTTTAGGTACCTGGAGTAAGAATGTGCCATCCCGTGTTGCATAATGCAAAATATCGTCAATAAGCACATGTGGAAAAGTGTCAGCAGTGGTGTCTTGTTGCTGGAGAGGTTTGTTATGAGAGATTAAGGGTTTTGGCAAAATCATAGAGGTCCTTCAACCTATTGCAGGCCCTTTGTTCTCTCACAAAGTTTTCTTTTGTTAGATGAAAACTTGTTTTTGGCAGAACTGTGTTCTGAGCGAGAGAGTATGTTAGAGGAGGGGGGTTTCTGCTTAAATAATCTGGAACCATGTTTAACTTTCCTTGTTTATAGACAATTGTGGGGTTAAAATGTTGGATGAAGAGATTCCACCGCTCGAGTCTCCCAGAAAGCTGCTTATGTCTGATAAGATGTATCAGAGGTTGGTTATCGGTAATTATTGTTACCTCATAACCAAAAATTGTGTTTTTGAATTTCCTTAGGGCAAAAACTATAGCCAAAACTTCCAACTCAAGGGTGTGATAGTTTGTTTCTGCCTTGGAAAGAGATCTTGAAATAAAGGAGAGTGGTTTCTCCTTATTGTTTTCATCTAATTGGAATAAAACAGCTCCCAGAGCAATATTTGAGGCGTCTGTGTTGATGAAAAAGGGTTTGGTATAGTCTGGGTAACACAACTGTACTTTTAACGACACTGTTTTTAAAGTATTTCAAAAGGGCCTTCAGCTTGCTCGGGACCCTCAGGAAAAAAGTGCTGTTATTGATGGTGTGTAATTGGCTTATATATTGGTGATATGGTTCCAGCAAATGCAGAAAAAAATTAGGAAACCTAGTAAACTGCGCGTCTCTGAGACGATGGTGGGCGGTTTGAAAGCTGTAAGAGTTTTAAGCTTAATATGGGATCTGGTGCTAATACCATTTTGGGATTATTTTAAAAACGAGAAAAGTAGGAAGGGGGACTGACTTTTCTTTTAAGCAAGCTTCATTTTAGCCTGTTTTTCCGAAATGCATTGAGAGACCTTTGTTTATGTTTTCAAGATGGTTTTCTAGAAAAGTTCCCATGATAGAAACGTCCCGTCGAGGAAAACTCTGCAAGCCCTAATAGATGATGTAAACATAACTCCATTAGCTTTGCAAAAGCACTTGGTGCATTGCCTAATCCAAAATTCAAACGGGTTGGGCAATACTGCCCTCTAGTAGTTCGAAATGCGAGGAGCGGTTGAGTTTCCTTCTTAATTTCCATCGCCGTGTAGCCCTGTTTAAGGTCAAGGGAGGTAAAGATATTGAAGCTGCTTATTCCCAAACAGCTTTAATAAATATAGCTATATATAATATATTATATGCATAAATATAATACATAACTAATAATAAAAAAATATAGGTCAATATATAAATTATGTTAATTATGACGAATTCAATAGTTAATAAGTTCTATATAAGTCCAGCGTTACTATAACATAACTCTTTATGCATTTAATGTTATCCCGTTACTTTATTTACTTTGATAGAATATGCATTATAAGAGAGGAGACCGATAGTGTATCGCATTTAGATATTGATAAATGATAATATGAGTTTAATCTTATGTTATACCCTATTGCGTAATAAGAGATTATCTTTGTCTAACCCTTATTTACCTCATAATATAGTTTATTTATTAATTTATTATTGTTATTATAATATGTGTATCTAGGTGATTATATTTAGGCAGATCTGTTACTGGTTATATAGAGGCATGATATCACACCATTTGAAGCTAATTAACAATAGATTTCTATATTGAATAGGTGTTCACTTAATTGAATATTCATTAAGTGGACTAAAAGGGAAATTAACCTAATAATCTTTCTAATTTCCTCTAAGAGCGATATTGAATCTTTATAGAAAAGACATGAGAAAGATCCAATCAAGTTTTCTAGTTGAGTCTTAGTATTTTTCTACTTCTGCAGTTTTTCCTATCTTCATATTTTTTAAAGATATTTAATTATATTTATTGAATATTTGAATATATTATTTTCTTTAATAAGTTTTTTTACATAATTTGCTACTTGTTATCCCAGAAAATAAGGCTCTAGACGTAATTGATGGCTTGAAATCATTTCAACAGAAATCTCTGCTTCATGTCCAGGTAAAAGAGGATTAATTGAAACTTGACTCGGTGCACCCATCTTGCACAATTATGATTTATAGTCAGGCGCACATATTTATAATATATATCCAAAAAGACCTGAACCTGATGCTATTAACTAAGAGTCTCATAACACATACCGTAATAAATAAATATACAATTATGTAGCTAGATTAATTAATACTTTACAGAAGCACTAATAATAGAATGAAATATGTAGCATAAGTCGAGGAGAGGTATGGGTAGTGTGTAAGTGTAACACGTTAAAGATAATAGTAAGCATTACTGCATTTCATAGGCAATTCTGAAACATGAATAGCGATATAATATTTAAATTTTTATATAATGTTCCATAATTTAAATCAAATATCTTTTCTATTGATAAAATATAATGTATTTAAAATCTGACCAATAATATCCGATTTGACAAAGGTATTTAGATTCTATTATTCATAGATTATATAGAAGGCAAGGTAAGTGTTGATTAACCTGAGGTTTAATTTAGGAGGGCATTTGACTATTTGTATGGTATATAGGTAAATGAGAAGGCAGTAATGAGATAGAAAGCTGTATCTTTGAGCACTAAATAAGATATGTAGATTATTTTGTGAAAAATCGAAAATTAAGTTCTAATATGAAAAAAGGGTTGAGATTTAATAAATTAGGTATTAATCCTAATAAAATGTATAAATAAAAAATCGGCTTTAGAAGCCATCAATTAATCCAACACTTTTAGATGCCAGTAATAAAGATCAACAATGAAATACTTACTAGGAAACCTAATAAAATGTGTTTAATATGTATGGATTGATGCATAAAATTTAGTTATTATATATATTATATTATATATTAATATATTATGATATTATTTATAATTTTAATTTATAGGTATACCAATTTCGTTGAATAAAGTTATATAATAGTCCCCGGTGATTGACAGTTATACAAATAAACAATTAGGAAAGTATGATTTATTAATGGTAAGTAATGTTAATGGTCATAGTATTGCTTTCTAATTTCATATGATAAGGATAGGGATAATAAATTAGTGACTAAATGAGAGAGTAGTTTGATCCTAATTATATTGCTATGTCGACTAACATAACAAAAAGCGTTATTATTGTTTATGTAGGGATAATAAGCAGTCATATAAAAGAATATATATAATTATCATAGTAAATTCTAAATAGAATAATCACTTCTTTATATTAATAGGTCTATAAATGAATGGAGAGTTGTAGTTGTCACTATTTTTACATCTTTGATTATGTTTGTTAAATTGTTAAGGTTCAAATATATAATATTGAATATAATTTATGAAAGGTATTACATATAGTTATAAGTTTACGGTTATTTGATAAAATGTGCTTTTGAAATCAATATGAATATATATGTTTATATGCGTGGAGTTCGAAAATAAGATAGTATTAGAATTTAGTTAGACGATAATAATTATTTAGATAGTTTAAATTTTCAGTGTTAAGTATAATATGTAGTTTTTTGAGTAGAATGAGATAATTGTTTAAATAATTTATCATATCGGTTTAATTCTTGAGAAAGTATAAGCTTTGGTGTACATCGAAAGATTTATCAAAATTTTTTGTTACGTTTGGGTTTATTTATGTAGTGAGATCGAACATTTCTCTTAATTATCCTCTCCCAAATGAACTCAATCATAAATAAGATCTCTGCATCCGGCAGTTATGCACCACATCCTACCTGCAGCTTGCTATTGTTAGAGCTGGACACATCGCGCGCAGTCATACCTGCTTTCCATTCTTATTCACCTGTAAATAGAGAGCAATGAGGAATTAAAGATTCGCTAATCTTCTTTAAGATAGAAAATGGAGAGTACCTATTCCATCCGGACTCCCTTACTTTCATTAAGCAATCAACCTTACCACTTATAGGTGATCAAAAATCCTTCTCTTTAAATCGTCATGACGTTACACTTTATAAAAAACATAGAATAGGAGGTCATTATTTCTGTAACAATAATTTAAAATCAATCCTAATACTTATCATAGCTCGTCTGAGATGTATGTGACGCACCGGGTTAACAAGTTAAATGCCCTTATAATCTTGAATGTAGAGCACTCAGACAACGAACTATTGCTGTTTTTAGGAGAAGCAGTAAAATATATCATAAGTATAATATCGCCCAAGTCTGTTAAGATGCCCACGACAAAAAGCCTCACTTAAAATTTAAGAAATTAGTCGGGATTAATAAATATGGAGAGTAGATCAAGATTCAGAAAAAAGGAGAGTAGGGAGAAAGTTTGAAGTCCCTTGCTACTGTACAGGACGTATTCCCGATCACTTGCAATGGTTTGCCGCGGTCTTTATATGAGGCGTAAAAGAGAAACTTATATATAGAATATTAATATTGGGAAGGAGGAGTATTCAGACATATTTTCATACTACATCTAGACGAGCAATAATGAATATATATATTCCTCATATCTCAGATTATCGGTGAGGTGCTTAGCTCACTCCAGAACAGACAACTAGTAGAAGGAAATGACGCAAGCAAATCACGACTGAAATATTTTGATACAAATAATTGAGATGCAACTTATTCTGTAAAATTGTAATAACTAAGTTAACAAATTGATAGCAATGGAAGAGGAAGAAGAGATAGTTGATGCACTAGTATCAGTTATAGAAAATTAGATTCATAATTAGAATTTAGAAAAATATAAATCTCGAATATTGACGTAAGGCTAAGGTGCTATGCTAGATATATAAATATGTTAGCTTTAATATGTTCATTAGCTCGCAGCCTAAAATATTATGTATTCCTTTTGCCTGTAACACCGATGGGATAGTATGTTGAATAGATACGATTACGGACTCCCTATTTTTTCACCATCAAACCTGTTTAATTAATATCTCGAATAGCCAAACACAACCGCTATATCATTATTTATTGTCTATTGATTGATATTGTCCTTAAGACACCTTTTATTTTCTTACCCTTCGCATCCTCTTCTGTGCTAGTTAATCATCATCATTTTTCTCATCTTCTTCCATTATACTTATCCTGATATGCTTCATCTGCGGATGAAGCAAAACACCTAAAGTTAATGATGCTTACACTTCTAATATACTTTCCTATTTTTACCTCCTAATAATGGCCCAGTCTTTTGTGCTTCAATGTTATCTGCGAATCCTCGAGTCTATAAGGATTCATGTCATATATTAATCCACTTACTACTACTGTTTCACAAGATTCACTTTCCACCGAAACACCCAAATAGACTTTAAAAGTTATCTGTTAAAAAACTGAATAATCTTTTGATAGAATCAGAATAACAGAAATAATAACTGTTGTTTTAAATGTTAGAACCAATTAGAGAAGTATAGTTCCTATCCACATACCATTACCACTTTGATGTGAGTTACTATAAAATTGGCGGTGAGAATGAGTATATTTATTAGTTACCTCTCATGTTTGAAGGATTGTGAGAAGCAACTTTAGTACAGTGAAAAAATTAGTTCCACGGATATAATCGTTTTCTAGTTTAATGTGTGCTACAAATGAGATATAAATTACTTAGTTTTAATGTTCTTGTTGAACAAAAATTAACTATACTATTATTAATTATTGTGTTTATGTACAACTAAAACACACTTTGTAACGTTCAATGAATATGACCTTTTAAATATTTTATTATTCTAAAAAGAACAAAACAATTGGCGTTACACACCTTATCATAAACTCGATTTTGTTTTATTATTCAAACTCTAATAGCTAACAATTCAGTAATATTGCAATTGATTTTTGCCAAAAGTAGTTTAACAACCTGAATGTAAACACTTTGTCAGAAAAGTCAATAAGATGTATTTGAATTTAGCAATGGTTAGAAACCCACTATGAAAAAATGAGAGCATTTGCATTGTTATCGATTTAATAAATGGGTTAGTTCGTTATATAATAGATTAATAATTCTTCTATCAAGAAACTTCACATGCCAACAATCTCATACTAGGTTAGCATCCCTCTGGGGTAGAAACGTGGCCTAAGTGGCTATCATCATACATCTGCAGGATTACCAAATCAGCAGCAAGATAATAGGCCGTAAATTATTAGATTACGGAATTATTAATTAATGTCAACCTTTATTACTTATAGTAATGAAATCCTATTATAATTTAAAACGGTATTTGAAACATCTGAAACGTCGTTATGAATAAAGAAATGATAATCGGATATCTATGGTGTCGAATTAATATTATTATGTACATGAATTAGTAAACTTTGAATAAGCAACATGCTTAACCAATTGTTGTTGCTGCAAAGTTGATTATTATCTCTACTTAATTTATGTAAGCATAATTACTTTCGCAGAATAAAAATCTAATTAATTATCTTTGGGAAATCAAGAAAAATACGACTTAATAGTTTCCAACAAAAGAGATAATAAAGCTTTGATGAATCATGAAGATCCAATTCCCAGTAAATTTGTCTGAGTGTGGTAAAGGGTTTTATTAAATATCGTTTTATTGAATATCTCTCTATCCTTTATAGTGATGTTGCCTGTAATAGAGAAAACGCAATAATAAATTAAAACTATTTTGTAAACCACAGAACCAATAATTTTGTGGTTGTAAGATATTATTTAAAGATAACTAAGATAATTAAAAAACAGTTTCCTTCAAGAATTGGTACTTCAAGCTTCGATAAAAAGTTAATTAGTTCATCTGTTCCTGAAGAAAGGAAGGTAGCAAGGTTAGTATCGAAAGTCAACTTTCAAGAGGATCCATTTTCGATAATAGGAAATAATTGTAATAAAAATAGATCATTATGAGCATTTTAATCATGACTGCACAGAACTATTTATAAATTCCATTCCTTCAGATTTATATTAAATTTATATTTTGCGTTTTACTAATAACTATAGATGTATTTTTAGTTCCGCTTAAAAGAGGTAAAAATGATTGTCTCCTACTTTTCCAAAAGACGAAGTTTAAGTTAGAGTGTTTTTAGCCATTCATATCAAATATTATCTTCGCTACCACAAATGTTTATAACTAAATTTTTTAAGTGACTATCAACATTTTCAATTTAGATATATAATTTTTGTGAAATTTTTAAAACAAGTTTGACAAACTTAAAAAATTTTGAAAAGCTAGGTAATATACGTTATCTGGAAACATCTTAGTTTTTATACCAACTATTCATTGCGTGATACCAATAATGAATTTTAGCTACTCAAGAAATTTAGGAAACATGAGCAAATTTTTATAAATGAATATTCATATGATATAGTATCTGGATAATCTGAGCATATTAAATATGACAACTTGACAACGCAGTTATTATATCTTTCAAATTAAAGAATACTATTATCCGTGGCAATTATCTATAGCATACATAAGTATTTTATTTTCCATATAGAATATGTTGTTCCATTATATCTACATGCTTCCTGTTATCTGCCATCATAGATAGCAAGATATTTACTGGGAAAGGAGGTTGGGTTAAATATTCATTTCACAGTAGAATAAGAATTTAAATATTAGAAAGATGTTTACTTTAAAATAGAAAAATTTTTATTTATTAGCATGATTTTATAAATTTATAAATCGAAAACAAAAAAAAAAATAATAATTTGCCTGAATTCTACATTGTATATGGTGACATATTAAACAATTTATTATTACAAGATTGTACCAGATGAGAATTGCTTATCATGAGTTTATGAATTTAAATCCTTTAAAAAGGTCGGGTTTTACAATTTTGTAATTACATTTGACAATCCATAAAGTTTAAAGAATTATATAATTGAAATTACTATGTGATATTAGACTCTCCTTTTCACATGCATTATTTTTAGATTATCGGAGCAGATAACAATTAAGAAATATATGTTGTTATTTATGTTATATTATAAAAGCCTGCTTTTTCTGTATAAATAAGTGAATATCGATGATGAAAATTAGAGGATATATATAAAGGTTCATTGATAGATCGATATAATTGAAATGTGAAGTCAAACATTACTCTTGTTGAGAAATAAAAATACCTATGGTAATTATGTGTCGCTTAAACGATTATTTAATAAGAGTTGAATGTTTTTTTATCAAGATTTTATATGTGTGAGAAATCTTAGTATCATTCATAGTAGATATTTTAACAATAATGCTAACTAATGACTAATTTAATTTAGTAGAGCTGAATTATTAAATGGTCCAGAATATTTTATTCATTCATTGTTATTATATAAATATTTTTCTGATTTTTAATATTATCCTTTAGAGTTTATTTTAATAGTTGAATTTTTTGAAAACAAATATTGCCTTAAAATCGATCAGATTAAAGTTCTGTACTTAAGATTATTGATGATTGGAAAATAATTCTAGCCATTATTATCATTTAAATATTTCTCAAAATTTATTCTTTTTTGAAATAAAGGATATCAAATTTAACAACCCTTGGTATGAATAATGTTTTGAACTTGATCCATCTGATAGTTTATATTTTGTATAGTATGTGTATTTCGAAATAAGGTTCACTAATGTATACAATGTCTATATAAAAAATATTTTTAAATTAATTGTTGTATTGAAGTCACAGGTAGTTATGAAGAGAGAATTTTAGGAATTTAAATCCTCATTTTCTAATGTTAATGTTTCTTGTAATAGTAAAATTTCTTTCATAATTTATTGTATTAGGACAATCAATTGATGAGAGAGATGATTATGCTAAATTATTGAAGGTCTACTGTTATCTTTGCATATTAATTCTTCCTTCTATCTTTCTTGAAAACGGTGTGTGATTGATTTAATGTAGGTCACTGTGAGGGAATTTTTAATATTTTGCATTAATAATGATAGTATATTGATACGTATTCGTTGCGTGACAATTATTATTTATGCTTGTGAGGGAATGTGTGCCTTTTCTATATCGTCTGATTCGTAGGTCAACCTTTTTTAATTTTGTGATTTTTAATCCAATAATTATATATTATATAGTTTGATAAAAATTTGCTATTATAATTAGATTATAATATTAAAACTAATTATATTCATAAAATGATGTAAGTAACAATCTCCCTTATCCTTAATAATTATGGTCAAAAAAATGTGATAATCAAATTTCGTTGTTGTCCTAATATTTTTAAGGGAACTGACTTTAAAATGTAGTATATATAATAAAATAACTTCTCACAAGTTACGTTTATAATATTTTTACGTTATAAAAAGAGAAGACTTTTTATTAAAATAATGTTAAATATTATATTTATGGCAAAATATACGAATAACTGAAAATCATTTTGAAATAAAAATCTAGATTCTAATATGTCACATATTATATGCAAACAAATACCAAAATCATATGAAAGTTCAGCACTCTATGATTTTAAATTTCTTTAACTAATAATTAAAACAATGGAAATTGTTTAAACTGATCTACTTACATATGGAAATTCTATAAGATCTTCTTCCGACTTCCTCAGAACACTGGTCAGATTCAAGGCTTAATAATGATGGCAAAATTTGTAAAAATAGAATAGATACTTTGCGTAGATTCTTTCATCGGAGAACTTATTACTGAATAAGTAATAAATGGATAGACTCATATCATCAAAATATCAGATGAATGAAAGGTATTTCTTCCCGCGAAAAAACATCATCCTTAAAAGTACATTTCAACTGATCTTTAAAAGTATAGTTTCAATCTTTAAAAGTACTAGTTTCAATCCTTGGTAATTGGTTCGACCAAACATCTATAATATTTTTCTTCAATAATTTTTCTCTAATTAATCTACAAATTTTATCGTGAAGTTTTCTAAGGTGTACAAAAGGTACAAGTATAGAATATGCTTTAAGTACAATACATATGCTAAGACGTGTCTGATAAATTTAAGAAATTTAAATTTTCTAATATGATATATTAATTAAAAAGTTTTATATACATTATAACAAAAATAAATTATATTTTTTGTATTTTTTGCACCTAAAAGAGCCCAATCAAAAATTAATAGGCACTACCGCCACGTACTCATAATAAATTATATTAAACTTTATTACATTTACAAATCTTTACAAAAATATATTTATTTAATATATTAATCTAGTTATGACATTGTAGTGCTAGCATTATAAATTTAATGTAATATATAAATTCATGCCATAATACTGAATATACACCATAATATTATTAACTACAGTCATAGCTACTAACGTAGTAACTATACACAAAAAATTTTCAATAAATTCCTATAAATGTATATATTAATATGCTCATTAATAAGCGCCAAATATTTTAATCCAGGAAAACGATTAAGATTATACACTATATGATACCAGAATACATCTCGTAGTAACTCTCAAGAACAAATAACCTACAAATAACAATAATATACAATATATGAATAAAACGGTGATATTTAATATTGAAGAGCCATTATATCTTATACAGAATTATTATGAAAATTTTAACATTATAACTGAAAAAAATTAGGCCAAATTTAGAATTTATTACCACTTGTATGTTCTAAATTTATAGGAATACCAATAAACATAAATGGAATCTAAGGTATACCTTTATAACACTATGTAATAATTAAAAAAACGTTTATATTGTAATCTAAATTATAAGACATAAAATAAATTCCCAGAATAATAATAAATTATTATAGCTGTATTTTGTAAACGAAGTTTGCTGGGTATATTGGATATCCGATTATGCACGCTTCTTATAATAAGCTATTACTTCTGAATTACGTTACCCGGATGCATCTTCTCAGTCCATATGGGGTACAGATGCCTACCTTTGCCTAACGATTCTCGTTAACTATATGTTATTGGCCTCCAAGTACCCTTACTTCCTAACCAGGTGGGAAAGCCCGGTTAGTCCCAAACCCCTATCGAAAAGAAGGAAAAAAAAGAAAATTTCTCACCTCACTAAACATGCATGATTAAATCTAATAAAATGTACTTATATCAAATCCCTATTTAAAACACTTTTCACCATTCCACAATGCCTCTAGTAATGACCAAAATACTATATTCTGCCCTCTTTTTATGCAGTATAGCACTTCTTTCGCACTATAAAAATTCTACTTAAAATACTGTTTTAACTAGAATACGAATGTATAATTGGTTTCCTAGGGAATCGGGAGCCTCGAGACAATTACCGCTGGCCTGTTGTAGATCTGACAAACTCAATAAAAGCTTTTAAGGTATGACCTGTACATATACATTATATCTCATTACAACCTCTCCTTATCTTTGTGACCTTATCAGTTATGCCTACTTTCTAATATCACGGTAATATAATACCGAATCTACTCATTATTTTATTGGCCCAATTTAAGTATTAGTACCTCCTATAAGTTCATCCCGCTCTATTATTGTAATTTAATCTACAATTCATCCTTTATCTTAATCCTAGCACTAATATTTGGTGTTATCTTCAATTTAAGCCACTCCATTTCTCCATTTATCTAACATTATTCTTATTTTTAAGAAATTATAAATTCATAATATATGTTTATAAAGATATAGATCTTGAAATATAAATTATTCTTCTCTCTCCAAATAACGGATGAAGAAGTAATATAATTCGGTATACAAGTACTTAACTACCCATGTGCGATACTATCTTTAACTACATCAAAAAATACAACTGGATGAAAGTAATAAGCTACTCATAAAAGTTTAATTTTTATAAATCAAAATACTTTTTATAGATGAAGCGAACTAGCCAATATCAAGCAAAAAAATAAAAAAAAAAAGTTACTATAAATCATACAAAAAATATCCCTTTTGATATCTCCCTCCAATAACAAGTTTCAGAATATATACACGAGGTGTGAATTTATAGACTTTGGGACTTTTAGTAAAAAATATTAACACATTCAGAACATTTGACCTTTTCGAATAAAATGATCTTAATGTCTATTTGATAGACAACAACGTACAGTTAAATAATATATGCTTTTTGTATTAGCGTACAAGGCAAAAAATAAGGGCTATAAATGAACATAAATCTAACTCATTTCAAATTTCCTCAGGATGAGTAAATTATAAAAAAATGTAGTTTAAAATATTATCATTCTCATCTATGAATCTTATATCCAACAAATATTCAAAGAGTAAAAAAGTTGCGATAGACCAAGTCCAAAAAACGATGAACATCTTGTAATTTGACATCAGTCTACCCAATGTACGATTTTCAAAAGAGTATTTGATTAGTCTCCTGAATGTTGTAAAATTTAAAGTAAGAAAAGACAATTTATTAAATGTTTTATAAGTGAAAGAAAAAGAATATCTATCTCATTAAACATCTATTTAGATGACTTGCATTCAATTTGGAAGTTTTCAGCGTGGGTTACATTCAAAATAATAGCATAACCTCCTGAAAAACTTATAGAAAATACCAATATTAAAATATTTCAAAGAAAAAAGAATAACATCCTAAAGACATAAATTGATTTCATAAGAGCCAGCTTCATAAAAATAATTAAACCTCCTGAAAAACTTATAGATGTGATCTAAGTATTATAACTCATTAAAGTAGCCTGCCATAGATCATGCAACCTTTAATCAAAAGCTGAAAACAAAATGGATGAATTTAGAATTGTGCATCCTATTTGTGGGTACCCAAAACACCTCCGAGTCCGCTAATAAAATAGAAAATTACTTGAAATCCGAATTTACCGTTTATGTAAGCCTGCGACTTCCTTCCAGCGAAAAAATGAAATAAAAAATCTATTTGATGTTAGTCCGCCCCAGAAGTAAAATGTTTTTATTGATTCATTTATATGGATATTTACAACAGTATTTACCAAACATAAAATTTGTAATTTTTTATTAGATAACAAATATAATAATAGTGATATGTATTTATAACACCCACTAAATTACTATCGTGTAAAGATATTACAAATCCCGATGAAATTATAAACACTACATACTTGAGCTATAGGATTCATTCTTGTAATTAGAAGCTGCCTACAATCAAATCTACAGAGTTGCCTGTGATCTCAACCTATATTGCGAATTAATTTAAGCAGTAATAATTAATAATTATTAATAAGATTAAATAAGAATATTAATTATTTGTAAAAATATCTCAGCACTCTCGTTCTTTTTTACCATGCACCTCCTCTTTTCAAAAATGATATTATATAAATATCATAAAAAAATAATTTAATGAATATTGACTTGATGACATGTATCGTTATTCATTATTCAGAAATGCCAATAAATGTAGTATAACTTAAAAATTAAAAGGGTCAATTAAAATTACTAACAGTATGACCGTACCACAGTTAATTGACATATAACTTCTGTATAGTGGACGGATAAAAGTCAAAACTTGAGAAATTAACAAAACTATAAGAGAAATCCTTCAGGGAACCTTCCCGCTAACAAAATTAAAATCAACTTTAATTGTATGCACACTAGAGCTGACAGGAGTTTCAGTACCGAAGGCACCTTTCTTATAAACATGAGGGGTGATTGAAGACTTAATTATAAATTTCGTATATTTCTTCTTGAAAAAATATAATATAATATATGAATATTATATGAAATCATACATCAAACCAATGAATATCTTATTGCTAACAAAAGGGCATTTTTTTTTCAATAATTATGTTCTTCAGTACAAAAGACTTAGCACCTAACTTTAATAAACTTTGTAAAGGGATTAAAATGTTTAGTAAATAAAAAAATAATTTTTAATGAAAAAATTCTATACAGGTATATGATTCTGCATAACATCCGATGTACTAATAAAGAAGTTAGTTAATATAGATAATACAATAAGACTTGGTACACTAGTTCTCGCATGAGTCTCCAGTATCCAGATATGAGATCCAAAGTGAAATGTCAATAATGAAATGATAGTAGAAAATTATAAAATAAAAAAATCTTTCTACATATTTCCTTCGGAAAGAGAAAGGTAAATCTATTCAATAATAAATAACTAAAAAGAACATTCACAACACATATTCATTCAACAGTATTAGTCCCACGAAAAACGCTGAGCAAACCAGAAGCTAAGTATTAAGCCTATATCGCCGAAAAACCGATTAAGGCCTGTGATTACTTACCCCAAACATGATTATGTGTTAATTTGTTTTTTTAAACCAAACCTTCCCTAAATAAACTTTTCCTGAAAAGTTGCAGTTTGTAAGGAATATTAAATAATATGTGCAAGAAAATAGGACTCACCAGTTGAACGCATAAATATTGGGAAGTGGAACAATACACATGTGATCAGAACTCACGCTTAAGAAAAGTGATTCCTCATGGAGTTTGCCGGCGTGTGGAAAAATAAAAGGGGGGGGGGTGTTGGTATTCCCTTAAAATTGGGGGAGTCTCTCTTTGAGATATACGTGGAAAAATGGGGGGGGAAAGCATCGGAAGACGCTTGCTAGCCAATCAAAAAGACGGGAAGACAAATGAAGGGGGGGGGGTGAGATTTATCTATATATATTTTTTTTTATATATTTAAATAAAAAAAAAATTTAGGCTTTGAAGGAAAGTAAGTTTTTCCTTCAAAATAACTATGCAAAAATTAATTTTGTATATATATATATATATATATATATATATATATATATATATATATATATATATATATATATATATATATATATATATATATATATATATATAATATATATATATATATATAATAGATATATATAATACATATATTATATATATAATATAATATATATATATATATATATATATATATAGTACTATATATAATATCATATATAAATTATATTATTTTTATATATATATATATATATATATATATATCGCACCATCATCAGTGTGAGAATGTTTTTTGCACTTAAAATTTTCGCCCGGCAATGCATAAAATGTTAGTTTTAAATCTGACAAACATTATATAAAAAATAAATAATAATTTTCAGATCATTTTGCTAAAGTTCTTCGAGAACAACAGGAAGCCAGACGAGACAGAGAGCGGCAGAGGATTCGCCTAATTTCCGCAGACCCTTTTGATATGGAAGCTCAGAAGATGATTGCAGAAGAAATACAACAGGAGGTTTGTTATCAGACATTTTGACAATTGGAGGGGCTCAGAGTCGAAATGATCCAAGGTCAATTTTTAGCCATTTCAAATTATAGATAGCATCACACAGCAAAACATTTATATTGTTCGTGCCAGCAGATTTCCATTAGGTCCCTAACGTAAATTATCAGTCAGACGACAGCAGATCCCGGTATTATTGCAATTAATTAATTCAATTTTAATTAAATCTCTCGATTCCCCAAATGCCACATTTTGATTTTTGTTTTGTTCCAAATGAATGAATATTAACCAGTTTTTTTATTTTATTCATGAGACTCCTGGTTTCTTTTAACCTCAACCCTCCAATTGTCGACTGAGTACTGAATTAACATTCATGAAAAAAGCATATTATATTGAAATAAACTTAAAAGTATGTGTTTATTTTATGAAATAAGTAACTTTCAATTATTATTTCTCTGTAGAATATCAATGCAAAAATATGAACGCGATGGAATCAATCCCTGAAATGCTTTGGGCACAGTTTCCACATATCATCATAATATATTAATTGTTATTTGTCAAGATGGCTTTCAATGAAAATTCTTTACATTTATAATTTCCAAAAGATCTTCCATTTAATAACCATAATTAATTATGTATTATAAGAAATCTAAATTTGTAAAAAAAAGTTGTCATGTAAACGGACTTTGGTGATTATTCTATTTTAATTGCTATTATATTTATCAATAACCTAGTTAATCATCTTAATCCTTGTATAAGCCTCTACACTAACAATACACGGGTTGTCTACGTGAAGTTCTCTTCGAGATAATTTTTACTATTAACTTTTTATATAAATGGAAAATTTAATTATTATTTAAAAGAAATAATAGTAAATTAAATTAAAAATATAGGATCTAGAATAATCTACCGCAAATAATCTCCAAAACCACTTTCGCTCTTAAGCTTCTAGCCGTAATATTGGATTTTATCTTTGAATGAAATCCTGAAATATTTTCTAGTAAATATATATAAAAATTTGTTTTATTAGAAATATACTAAATAACTTAGTGATTATTTATGTTATAAGATGACATTGGTATAAGGGTAGTCTTCACTTGTGCTAGCCTTATAATAAATTCTTATCATTTGATATATCATAATATCAATTTCATGAAAGTTAGTCATAGAATATTGTAATGAATAAAGGTATTAATAACAAAAAATAATAATAATAACACCCTGTATAAATTTAAAATTAAATAATAGAAATTTTTTCAATTTCAATTATTTAAATGTATATTATTATATACATTCAAAAATTTTTAAAATGATTGTCGTTCCCGATTTTTAAAAAACAGATATTTTTTTACATTGTTATATAAAATTCTTAACAAAATTCATATTAAATCAAATTTACTTATAAAAGCATTTTTTAATTAACCTATTGTTATAACGACAATTAAAACTGATTCTATACTTATAAGAAATTGTATATTTGCGCTATAATTATGATTAGGTATAAAAAGGATTATTTTTATATTGAACCCTATCATGAATAAAGCTACATTAAAAAACTAAATTAGAAAGAAGGAAGATAATATAATATAATAGTATTTGAATAGTAAGATAAAAATAATATATTAATACCTGAAATAACCTATTTATGATATTAATAATATTTATTTGGAAATTATATTAAAATAAAAGGTAGCATAGGAAGCAACCTAACATTATTCAAGATCTTCAAATCTTGATTTAGAAATATTTTATCTAATGAGAAGCGTTTTTTTCATTAAAATAAGAATTTTAAAGCCAAGTTTTTAGAATATTTTTTTTTATTTTCCAAAGATATCATTGAAAAATATTTCCAACACTCCGTAGTAATAGTTAAAGCTATAGAACTCAGCTATAGTGCCTGGCTACCTCATCTTTCGTATTAGTAATATTTTCAATATTCGGATTGATTCTGTCCTGTGAATGCTTCACAATCACCACCACCAACCACTTATTGTTCAAATACTCAGCTATATTCTGATATTTAAAAATTACATGTGAATTGTCTATATTTTAAAAGTAGCAACATCTCCAATTAATATTCAGAAGATTAAATTGGACTAAGCGAGCTCCAAACCCGATTACATATACCTCCACGCCTGAGAGAGCAAGATTAAATGTGTTATCATTTATACAAAATACATTTGACTTTGATATACAAACCATAACCATTAATCCAATAGGCCCCTTAACAGTAAGTCGCATCAAGGAAGCATTTACCCGAACCAAGTGAGATTGATAGTAAATATGTATTATAGAAATAAATCATATTTGCCTCTAATATGTAGTTAAATTACAAATATAATGCCTCTATATGCTAAGGGCAACTACAAATTTTTCTTGGCCTAAGTATATTGCTAACTTTTTTTTGTCAATAAATATAAATTAATATTTGTTTTTAGAATTGTTGTAATGTGATTGAACCTCCTCGTTTTGTGATTATCATAAAAATAAGTTGGATTGAAACGTCGACGTCTTCACTCCCTCATATCGAATTAAATACGGAGCCTTATATGACTCTGACTTTATAATATTTAATGTCAGGATTGCACTGTAACGCACGTCTCCCGGAATGTATAAATAGGACATTTTGAATGTCATGTAGATATGAAAGTCCCATCAGCAAGATTTAGAATGTGCAATTATATTTTCAGATTTAGAACATAATCAGCTCTTACAATGTTAAATTAATTTATATTGAAGCAATTAAATGAATTAAAATTCAGAGGAAGACAGAGAGTTAAAAAGTATTTGTAATACCAGTATCGAACCCAAGTTGTAAGTTAGTCCGCAGACTAGAGGTTACTAATATTGAGGTGACCTGGAGCATTCTCTCATTATCATTTATTGATATGGAATAGCCTAAACTGTAAGGTACGCCCAATACCTTTAGTTGATAGTTATGGAGATTAGGCCGATGCCTGGTATATAGACCTAGCTTTTCATTTGTATTAAACCGGTAGATAAACGTAAATAGCTCTGTGAGGATGCTTGTTCTTGAAAAGAGTTCATCTATTCCTTGTTCGTAATGTCGAGTGTATATATGATTTATTGGAGAAAAACAATAGTGACATTTTATGCGACTTTACATACAGTCCCGATTGAATGTTCAGTCTTTTTAGGTAGCTAGTCGTATCGAAGCAAAAATTGAGTTTGACACCTATGCCTGAAAATCGTTGTACCTAAAGGTCCATTGGATTCCTATTCATCGCTACTATAGGGATTAAAAGGGTTGCATTGGCTGTTTAATTTATTATATTTGATGTGAAGTCCGATTATGAGTATTGGAGAATACTTAGCATTTAAGTCTCATTTTTTCTGTATCCTGAAAAGTATATCCAAGTAATTTTTTGCCTTATTATCTTTTATTCCTTTTAATAAAATTGAATTTTTATCCTTAAGCTTTATTTTAAATTTATTTACTGTAGGTGCTAAACAACTTTTTTGGACCAATGATGGGGAAATGTATTAATTGTCCCATAGCAATAAAATCGTATGCAGAACTTTGCTAATTGATCATTGTAGTTGATTTGTTGCGGAAATATAAGGTTTTGTGGGATAGCGCGCTTGGGCGAAATTAGGTGAAGGTAAATATAATA
>JABUQX010046057.1:35000-48777 GCA_015478945.1 Trachelipus rathkii | reverse complement strand
GTATCCCTTCGCAAGTAGTAACTACCTCAACTCCATACAACATACCTAACTACTCTTTGCATGTACCTAATACTATGGCTGAACAGCATGTAGCTGGGGTTTCCCTCGCTTCTGTAACTAGTGTAGGATCCCTTCCTTATCCTTCTACTTAAAATGCTGCTTTCGCTCCTTCTTATAACGCTTACTTAAGCATGCCCGGTACATATCATTATTCTGCTAATCCCTCTGCTCCTCTATCCATCCCAACTGGTCCTACTATGCCTAATAACCCTATTATACATGGACCACATCATGATAATGTGCTTCCAACTCCCGGGAATATTCAGGGATTCTTTAATACACGCTATCCCGTGCCTACTCTTATAGGATTCGACTCTAAGGGAATTTGGTCAGGAATCACGCTGATTCGGTGGTTGGCATGTATGGAAGATTATTTTAAAGCCGATGGAATAGATACTGATGAGAAAAAGCTCGCTTCCTACTCTAGGTACATCGATGCCAAAGGTTCATGTAGAGAACTCATCGATGAACATGAGGAACTTAGATTCGCCAGATCCTGGTATGAATTCGCAAGAAAGCTTTTATAAATTCTCGATCCGCCCACGGTAGAGTCAACTTTTAGTTCATGTAACGCCATTGATGAAGTAAATTGGAACCATAACCGTCCTCTCATCCTATATGCCACTGAAGTATCCAAGGCTGTACAGGAGTTTGAGAGGCATTTTTATGCCCAACATGGAGAGAAACTGTCTTATAAATTAAAAAGGACCTTAATACTTTCTAAGGTATACAAAAATATTCCTAAACACTTCCTCATTGAATATTTTGATGCAAATTTATCTTTCACTTCCACAAATTGAAACAAGATATATCGAAAACACTAATGCCATTCAGACCTTTTTCAAGGCATCCAGCTCTTTCTCGACAAAGCAAACTACCTCAGACGGATATTCCTACGGAAAACCATCAATTTAATAATGCAAGCTCCAATGCGAGAAGATCCATAAATAAGCCGATATGTTTCTGGTGTGAGAGATTCGGTCATAATTCCAAGGATTGTCGTTATAGACCATACTGCTCGACTTGTATGGGTTACCATGCAAGGGGGACTGAAGAAGGATGTAAAGGCTCTTCCTGGGATTTCCAGAGTCCCCAAGCGTTAAAAAGAGTCAAGAATTTATCTCCTGATGGAGGTAAACAGAGAAATAATCAGACACAGCAGTCACAGAAGAAAGTTAAGAATAATAGTAATTGAGAAATAATAATAAGAGAGGAGGGAGAAAAGAGCAGAAAGGGGGCAACTCAGTAGTATATAATTCTTCTCAGGCTTCCCCTCAGGCTTCTTCTTCTTCTTTTATACAACGTTCCTATCCTACACATGCTCGCTCTCAATCTTTCTGTCCTCCTAATGCACCTAAGTCTCACTTTTCTTACCCTTCTACCTACTATAATTCACGCATGTCCCAAAGATCTATGACCGCTCCTACTAATAACCGTCCTTATTATAACTCTTATAATAATTATAATAGACGACAAAATATAGGCGCTATGAGTGATATGCATGCTAATAGAATTCCTTCAGAAGACTATGATCACTCCCCCTCGCCTATATACCATTCAGAAGATTATAATCAGTCATATTATCCTCAATATGATAATAGGATGAGAAGTCCTCCCTCAGAGGGCCCCCCTTTTCAGCAGTAGTTGGATATCCTACTTCGACTCCGGTATCCGACGAAAATAAACTTTCAGGAGTCAGTCAGAAAGACTTCATCCCTCATACTACATACCTTTCCACAGAAATTTCTGCTCTTTTGGTAGATGATGATATTTCTGTCCCTAACTCTTGTAATATTCTTTCCACCTCTTCCTCTAGGAAGAAGGGGATAGTATATAGCTTACCTATACAATTAACTACTAATAATGCTAACGTAAGAGCTTCTACTGACGCTTTGGTCGACACCGGCGCGACCAAAAGTTTGGTGAAATATTCTTTCTATAAAAAACTATGCATGGCTTTTCCTAATAAGGAAGATAGACCAAATTTATACCCTGTGGACTTAATATTAAATTCTATCTCTTTCCAATCTTATTAAAGATTTCATGTCTTACTGAATTATAATTCAATCTTAAATGGAATTATATCTTCACGTTTCTAGTAATAACAATACTTCATTCTCAATATGTATTTATTAGAACTATGTTAATAAAGATGCCAATTTAAATAATCTAAGCATGATATAGTGCAGTAGTAATTTCTGGAAGGAAAGTACGTGACATACCGTTAGTCATAAGTGCTATACATTCTCGTCCGAAAAATTCGGATAAACAGAACACTTTCAATTACATTGAAGGCAGCCTTCCATATCATACACATCCTACATATAGTTCACAAGGTAAAATTTTAACAAACATGCATAGGCAAAATGATTTTAGAATTAAGGAAAATATTAATTTTAAGGAACAAGGCAGATCTTTGAAGGAACCCCGTCCTCTGGGTGACTTTAAACCTCCTGATCAAAGGGTTATTGGGACCTATGGTAGGGATTCTTTTCAAGGACCTTCCCCTTTAGATAGGTCGTCATATAAAGAAACTTCTGGTACTCCTCCACGAGGAGACAACACACTCTTCCTCAGAAGGACCATTTCAGAGCGTCCCATTGCTGGAAACTCTGGTGCTCCTTTCCGAGGTAAACCTGATATTACACACAAGGAAGATCTTCTCTTGGATATTCTTCTGCTGAAATTTCTGGTGCATCTTTAAGAAATGCACGTGCTGAAGCCTTAGACAGTAGTTTAAGCAATTTTAAAAAACTCAGGGAATTTTCCTCACCGAGGAAGGTCGCCTGGAGCCGAAGTCTTAGGTTCTCCTCCCCGAGGGAGCTTAAGCAATTCTCACTCGTTACTTAACAGTTACCGTGATAATAATTCGTGTTTAACGCCTACAAGAGTCTTCCGCGGAAATTATTATAGCCCTCTCATCGATGAGATAGATCAGGTAAGTCCAAATAAGACGGGTTTAACTTCAGAAGAAGTTATTTTAGAACAAAGAAAATTATTGGACAACTGGAAGAAACAAAAGCACCCAACGGGAAAAACGGTTCATCAAGATTTTAATCGTACCTCTAATAGTTTTTCTGATTATACTGCCCCATCTGGAGCTCACTCCAGTATAAAAAGGGCTAAACTGCAGAAAACGGCTACTGCTACAGATTTTGATGAGTACTCCTATTTAGCTTCTAATGCTTTGACTTTACCTCACATGGTAAGTGGTAAAATTATTGGACCAATTTAAAAGAACATTAAGAAAAAATTCTAAGTGCAAATTCCGAAAATTAATTTCGACTTAGATCTTTAGCCACTGCTCACGGGCAAGCCCCTATTCAAGGAGGGGGTTAAAACAACAAAATTCAACTTACACAAATTACGCAGATGAGCACAGGCGCAGGTTTTAAAGTGGGAGATTAAATTCATAAGGAAACACAGAAGATGGAAAAGAATCCACAAAACGAGTCAGAAGAAGTAAGGCACCTCAGTAACTAGTCTGAGGTTGCTGATCAACACAAAACTTCAATGTCCCGACACAGCACCCCTTGTGCAAAGAGGGCGTCATAAGTGGTACGCGAGTGGAAAGTTCCTCGAGCACTGCCCGCTACGTACCTATACGGAAAGAGATAAAGACCAACACCGCCCCAAAATACGAGGGTCAAGTAACTAAATACACAGGACAGTTGAATAAGTCATTGCCTTGTGACTCGACCTACCAAAAGCCGGGTGAAACCTGAGCCCCCCAGATCATTGACGCAGCAGCACTCCATAATTAAACTGATAACGTTGAAGAGGAAAAAAGTCTATAAGCAACCGTTTGATGTAGGTTTCCAAAATTTTTTTTAGTTATTAAGGCCAAGATTGTTTATTATTGTCGACAGAGAGAACCGAGAGAAACCGTCGAAAGAGATAGCAAAGCAGTTAGAGGTGTTCTCTAGAGAGGAATTTGTTAGAGTGGTTTTAAAGAAATTGAAATTCACAAGATCTTCAGATCGACCCCACCCTGAAATTCATATCCAGATCAGGCAGAATAGAATCGGATATTAAGACGCAGAGCAATTCTAGAAGTAAAAGAAGAGCAGATTGAAATGAGTGAAGAATGTGAAAGGGTCGAGTCATTCGGCATATGAGTGAATAGATTAGAAGTGGATGTAGAATGATCATATGAAATAGTAATAAACGTAAGAATAACGACAGAAAAACCCTGAGGAAACCCACAATTGACAGAAAAGAAAAGAAATCGCCCATCAAAAACAGCTATACTGACCATTTGAAAGAAAGCTAGACATAAGTAAGCAAAGAGAAGGAGAAAGCCCAAAGGAGGACTTGGAGACAGTGACCGTGCATAACGTTCAAATGCTTGGATATACAAGCCCACCACATAAGTCTCCCCCTAGTTCCTAGCGAAAACCATAAATCAGTTCAAGATAGGAAAGTATCATCGCCAGTATAACCTCGAGCGCCGGAAGCCGTACTTGGCGATCGGAAAGAACGTGAATGAGATCCAATTATCTAAGAAATGAGATTGAGAAGAGTTCAAAGATCTTAACTAGAATCAAGTAAGACTATAGGGCGATATAAAGATCAACAGCTTCCTTTTTTCGAATAGTTTGGACATGTGCTTCTTCCAACCACTGTTAAGGGAAAGTGAGTATTGAGACAATAGAGAATATAGTAACGAGGCGGTCATAGCCACGAGCACCTCCCTCCAAAAACTCGTCGGAGAATGCCATCCGGGCCACCCGCCCTCCTAACGTTCGTAGATTTCAGAAGCCCATGCACCCGGAATGTAATCACAGGCAAAGCATAGGACACCTGAGATGAAGAAGGGGGAGAAGCCAGAATCCAGGCGTGGTTTGGGGGAGTTGTGAAATAAGCCGAAAATGGCCTTTTCATGGAGAATGCACACAGAAACCATCAACGCAATAAAAGTAAAGACATATTTTACAGAAGTATGTTAGAAGTTTTGTGCAAGTGTCCAGAAAATTGCGTCAGGGTTAGGAGAGCCAAGAGGTTAGCGCACTTTCTTTTATGAAAAGCCACGCTCTTGCTCGTCGAAGAGTATCCCGCAACGATTTCTAGAGAGAAAACATTAGCAAGAGGATAGAAGAACAGAAATTTTCTTCCACTCCATACGCACTGTCCTAGCTGGATGGCCAGGAGAAATACAAGCACGGTCGAACCATTGGATTATGAGGAGATGGAAGATTAGTCGAAGAAGAATTAAACCTGCTCATCCATCACGATTACAGCTCCCACCTTATCGGCAAATGCTGAAGCGTCACCAGAGTCAGCATCACTCCAATTATAGCTTATCGTAGAAGCAACGCAAGGCCCCCATAATCGGCCCGATCAACAGAAAAAACGCATATAGCAGGAAGGAGCTGTTGGAAAAGGTATTAAAATACAGAGATATAAGGTTAGTTGGTCAATTTACCAATAGGACGAACTTGGGATTTGATAGAGAGAAGATAGTGGTGAACATGTCAATGTGTTCAGAATTGTTAGGACCACCGCGAATGTGTGTGGGTTCTTTAAGAGTTGCTCCAGATCGTGAGAATCCAAATGTTTCGGCCTCTCCCACCTAATCCAGTATGAGAGAACCAACCATTCAGTTTTTACATTCGAAATCCACTAAAATAGGAGGACCTTCATTATTTGTGAGAAATGTAACAGGCTCATGAGAAGTAGTAGTATTCAAAAAAGGCGTGAAAATCTGTCTTAGAGAAAACTAGCAGAAGCCACAAATTATTGTATAGAAGAGTCAAAATGTTTAAGCCACAGAACATCGAAGTTAGGAGATTCGAGATTCTCGAGATGTGTTACAGGAGTGTTTATGTTAACACCGATTATGATCAATCTTATAACACTTATCCTTCTTCAACTTCGATTAATAGAGAGAGAAAGTCCTCTTTTTACAATTTCTATAGGAAGATTTTGATCAGTCAAATTTTTCTCATTCTGACTCTCATTCAAGACTTCACAAGCCTTCTGTGCCGTTCCTGGGTACTAACAGAGTCGATCCTCGAGAAAATTTCACAACTACTGAATCATTTTGTAATAACTGCCCATATAGTGGATATTACATACCACACAGTACCGGTCCTGGGTACAAATGGAACTAATTTTTCAGAATATTCTATGAATGAACTTAGAGATCAATCATACGGACCAAATATACCTACGGTATATCCCCCCAAAAGAAATAGGGTCCATTTTAATAAAAATGGCATAAGTCCAGTTTCTGATCAGTTCAATTATTCTCACGAAAACTCTTCTTATGGACATCATGTGTCTAATGTACCTCTTCTGGATACAAATAGAGTTAATTATCGGAAAAATTTAAATAATTCGAATGTCCAGAATAGAATTATTCCCATAATTTTCAAAATAATCAAATTTAGGACTACATGCCCCATACCGTACCTGCGGGTCAATAATTAAAGCCGATTGGGAAAGAAAATCTTTAGGTGTAATTCTTAACTTCCATCCTTTCTATCATACTATTCGTTTATGATGTCCCTCGCTCATAGAATCATTACAGGACTCAAATAGAGGCAATTCAGACAAAATGCAAAAGTGCAGATGTGATCAGTTGCCAAATCTCTTTAAAATTCATCTTTTGAACTACTAGCCTCAACATAACTCTTCACAGAGAAAACAAATACTCAAATCCTCCTTTTTAAAACAAATTTACAATCGTAGCAATTCCTAGAATGTATCAAACATGATATTTCAAAAGGTACCAAATTTAGATAATGATGATTTATATACAGTGTACTCTTTTTCTGCTTTAGAAATTTTGCCTACTCTAGGTACATCTCTTTCCTGTCAAGTTGAGTCTGATTTCCATGCTTCTCCTCCCTGAGAACATAGCTCTCATCACTGAAATAAAAAATGATTCTTTATATTCAGTACACTCTCTTTGTAAACTTGTACTTACCTGCTTCTGACATAAAATATTATTGGAATAGTCAATTTAGATGCTAAACTATTAATTTTGATAATCACACTTATCTTACTACAGCTTCTCCATTACTTTACAAGAATAATGAAGCTTCTTCAGATACTATTCATATAAATCGCATTCATACTCCAAAAAAATCCTCGGACTCTCAAATTAGAGAAGTTTACCGTGATATATTGCTTTCAGAGTCTAGTAAGATTCAAATAAATACATATTGAACAATCCATCTCAATTAGAAAAATGTTCTACCTTTTTATCAAGAATAGAGATTCCATTTGCTCTAGCCGATATCCTGTTGACTTTGTAAATTGCAATAAATTTCTATAAACTTATGGATGGTAGTCCTCCATATGTCTATACAAGGCCCAATCGTCTTCCGCACAAATACATGGAGATCATTGATGAATGGGTTGAAGATAGCTTAAAAAAAGGCTATATTACTCCCAGTGTTTCTTCTAGTTCGTCCCCACTTCTTCTTATACCGAAAAAGACAGCGGAAAAAAATCGAAGTAGTGGTTGACATTGCGAAAACTTTAATCCTTCACTACCCAAATAGAACCACACTTTGCCGAGTATGCAGAATCCTTTCGAGCTCATAGAGCGCGCGCATATTTAGTTTGCCCATTACCTCCTAGTGAGTTTTACACACTTAGCGTCTCTGAAGATTCTAGACACCTAACCGCCTTCTCTACTACTAGAGGGCACTACGAGTATTTACGCATGCCCCAGGGTACGTGCAACTCCCCCTCGGTTTTCAGCCGTACCATGGAGATGGCCTTGTCCGGCTTGCTAGACGTAGTCTGTCTTTTGTTTATAGATGACATTTTGATCTTCAGTAAAGACATCCCTACTCACTATTCCCATCTTTCTAAGGTCTTTAATGCTTTAAAATTAGCCAACCTTAAAGTAAAGCTTGAGAAATGCTCTTTCTTTAAGAGTAGTGTCACCTTCTTAGGTTTTCAAATCAGTGAAAAAGGTTTTCTCCGGATCCAGTCAAACTAGAAGCTTTAAAAGGTTTCAAAATTCCTCAGAATGTCCATTAAGTACGCCCTCTTCTCGGCTTCTATAATTATTTTCGCAACCTCATACCCCGGTTTTCTATGATTACGCAGCCTCTAACTCTTTTATTAAAGAAAAATGTCCCTTTTTCTTGGCAGTTAGAGCAACAGACTGCTTATGACACTCTGAAGAAACTTTTACTTATGGATCCTGCCCTCTCTCCCAGACTATATACACCTTTCATATACAGTACTTGATGCGTCATCTTACGGCTCGCTGCCTTGTCCTATCCCAACTAATGACAATGTAGGAAAAACCATTGCTTTTCATCAAAAAAATGATAAAGCCGATTAACTATATTACGGACAAGAAGAAGCCCTTACTATAGACATGTCTTATGAAATTCAGAACATCATTTTGTTATTCCCTTAAAATATCTATACTGATCATGCTGCATTAGTTCATCTATTTCGTCATAAACAATTGTCTGGTAGACTAGAAAGATGGAATTTAAAAACTCAGTCTTTTAAGCCAGAAATTATTTATAAAGAAGGTAATTTAAATGTCATTCCCGATTATTTAAGTAGAAATCCTGTCCCAAATACTGGTCATCTACCTTCTTCCAGTGAAGAAGAGAACGTCGTTCCCCATTCTTCGTCAAATATTACATATTCTCGTGAGACTTCTTCTCCTTCTCGTATAGGTGTACTTCGTCAAAATCCTATTCCTTTAGCTTTCGCTGATACGAGAATATATCATTTTACTAAGGATGTTCTTTTCCATGAACAAAGAAGAATTCCTAGGCTATCAGAGATAATAAATGAGATAGAAAATTCTCCTTCCTGATAGTTGTCTTCCTCATATCATTATATATTATTCTTTATATATTACGAAGAAAATAAGTATGTTATAGAAATCCAGACCATTTAATATATCCTATAATATTTTGAATCATAATACATTATCTGCTGGTCATCCAGGTGCTAAACGCACTGAACGTCGAATCAGAGATTAATAACCTTCTCTAGGCTATCATGCCTATATTTTCGTTTTTTTGTAAACAGTATTTCTTGTATTTGAGTAAAAGGTTCTAAAACCTCTGTCCAGTTAACTATCAACTCTTTATCCTCTTCCTTTCTACCTTTTCTAGGTTCATTTGGACCATATAGGTCCTCTCCTAAAAGTAAATATTCCAGCTAGGACTATTTAGTTATTTAGACCGCTTTAACTCGCTAATGCCGACTTGCCTGTCCTCAACCCTTGATGCAAGGTAGTTTGCTGAAGCTCTTTGAATAAGTCATCGTAAATCATTCTGGGTTCAGAATTAGATCACTGACAATCAATAGATTTACTTCCAGTTCTTTAAAGACCGTGTTCACAACTTCTAAACCTAAAATAACCGTGCGATTTTCGTTCGACATCCTCTGTAATAAGCTCGGAGGATCATATTTCCTCCCAAAGGAAATATATACTTCGTCATATGTTCTTCTAAACAAGACGAATTGAGAAGTATACTTATTTGCTCAAATTGCTTTAAATACTACTTACAACTCTTCTATTTGGAAATACACCTCACTTTTTGTTACATTTCTATGTTCGTAGATTACCTTAGACCTTCCTAATTATGTTTCTCCGTTTGTTAATAAGCCCAATCCTTATAAAGATTATCTTATATATTTTACTCGCCCATACAGCGAGCTGCAGCTATTCGCTATTTAGCTCGTCAAAAACTGCAGAAAGAAACATTTTAGAATAGCTCAACAGCAACAATCTAAAGCCGATTCTCTTATTCGCTATAGGCGACAACCTTTATCAGGCCCACAGATAATGAGATTTTGTTATCGCCCAACTTTTTAAGAAATGTGCCCGTATTTATTATGTGTTTTAAAGATAACAAATAATTAACTTCATTGTTATTTACAATAAGGAAATTGTGTCACATGTGGACCAATTTCGACAATTCCTCCCATCCAGGTTCATCAAAACTGCAGAATTAATTCCTTTCTTCCAATGGAAATATTATAACTTACAAAAATTAGACACGCTCTCTCCACTGCCCTCCACCACCGCACTCGTTCTATCGACCTCTACGGTGGACAATTCAGTGATGATGATGATACACACTGATAAATAATGATTATACTCGATACTGTCGTTATTAAAGATGCTCCTCAAGCGCCCAACCGCCCACGGGCATGAACAACAGCCAAGAGTTGCACATCAACGCCCCAACTGTCTTCAAGCATTGAACAACCATCTATCTTTACAAGAAGACCCTGAAATGTTCCTACTGCACAGAGGCGTACACCTGCACTAGTGAGTGTGACTCCTTTTTCCCCAGAGTCTACTTCACTCCCCCATCTATGCCTTCTACTCCGAGACAATACCACAACCTCAGCATCAACAAACACACAGAGAATTCCTTCGCAGGACATTCAATCTGTGCATCTCCTACATCAAAATTTTGATTCGTTTACTACTTATTCTCTGAGGAGAAACATTTCCCTTAGTTCTCCCCAACTATCCTCTCCTCTACTCCATATGCATCGGTTCTACTTCTCTTCATAGTTCGCCTCTTCTTTCCTAGAAGATCTTCTATGCATAATAGTAATCCACCATCTTCACCAGATGATCCTGATAATGGTGCTTCACTTCCTCCTCCTATTCGTAATTACATGAATATCCGAATTGTAGATACTTCCCCTTCTTCTCCAGAAGAAGTAAATGTTAGAGATGGTAAACTAAAGATCACTTCTTTCTTCCCCACATCCTCAATATCGTGTCTCGGATTCTTCACCCATAGATTGCTACACCAACGCTAGACAAGCAGTCTAATTCCTATGAATCCTGACCACCCCCTCTTTCCATAGATACATCCTTTCTACAATATTCTTAGACTCCAAAATCACTCTGTACTTCTAGTTGTTTCGAATATTGAACAATCCCTTATGATGATCCCTCCGAGTTATATCCAAAACTTCACCAAAACTTTCACCAAAACTACCTCCGAAGTTACCACCTAAATTACCACCTAAGCTTCCACCCAAGCTTCCGCCAAAATTATCCCCTAAATTTACTAGTTCTTTACAGTATAATACTCCTACGTATTCTCAGAGAACATATCCAAGAAATATATTCTATCCTTCTCATTCTACTCCAATTACTGATGTAGAAAATATCCCTAGTACTTCTACAGCTACCACTTCTTATGGCGTTCCTACTTCTGTAGTCTAAAAAGAAGGAGCTATACCTAAAATAAAAAAATAAATCATATAATAAATCTATATTTCTATTTATATTTCTATTTCTATTCCCAATAGAAATAAAATAACTTTAAAAATAAATATATATAAAATAATATCAAAAAGGGGGGGCTTAATCTTAGCCCGTGTTCCATATTAAGTAATTTCCAATTCGTTAAGTTGTATATGTAAATAATTTTTTGCTTTCATAAAAATTGAATTTTTATATGTGTCCTATTTGTGATCTTTGTTATTGATCCTCAATTTAGAAGAATCTAATTTTGAAACAGCAAACAACTTTGAAGAGGATTACCATAAAACCAAGTTCAATAAATTTATATTTTAGAATTTAGCATCTGTCACCATTTTACACACTCCAAAACTCATATTGTTCAGCTGTTCCGATTTCTTAAGTTGAACAGACTCCCTCTTTCTCAATCTCACAGGTTCAAGTCACCATCACAGTTGAATCATAGAAAGTTGACAAGGAAAAATACTTACGATTTAGTTTTCTTAAAACTTCCCTTGAATCTTAAATTGTAATCATTAATGAGTCCCAATAAATTTATAGAATTAGTCCATTAACGTCTAATGAATTTTATACAAGAAAATAAAATAAAAATAGAAAAATTTTGAGAAAATAGAAAACAAAAATATATATTACTATAATTGCATGAAATTATTACTATAGAGATAAGATATCTGCTTTATATGTTACGATTTAATCATATTACGTTTTCTTGTACTTTCTTGTTAATCTTTAATCATATTACTTTTTCTTGTACTGCTTAATTTAGCTTTGATTTTTTTTCCTTTTGCTTTCAAATTTTTATGCACTCTGAGATTTTATTCTTTGAGATAATTTCCTAATAATTAGCATAGGCTTTATTAAATTTAAATAAAATGGTAAAACTGCTTAACTTTATTAAATTTTTGCCTTGTTAATCCTGTTTTACTTCACTTTAATGATTATTACTTACTGATTGACTGACTGATTATTTTATGGAAACATAATGCCAAAAATTATCAATTCTCTCACTATCTTCTTTGCAAAATTTAAACGATGAATTCTTGGAGCATTGAAAGGTAAAAAGGTTAGAGTATTATTGATGTGACATACAAATTAATTAAAATAAAATTTTAATTAATAAAAATTTAAATACGCTTCAATGTAAAGGAGGGAGCTAATATAAGATCCAAGATCCTTCTTGAAAAGTCACATCAAAAGTCAACGCGCACGTCTCAAATTGAGTCCGAATGACTCAGTTTAGTTTGATTTTTGTGGGTTATGCTTGTGTCAATTATTGTATTATGATTTATTATTATAATGTTTTATTTATGTATAATCTTTTATTTGCATTTACAGCATATACAGGCTAAACTTTCTGGTGCCTAAATGTTTATTATTATTAGGTAAAAATATTTTATTACCTTCCTTTTATCGTGCCCTCAATGTGTATCGGCTCTGCCACACCTTAATTCATTCCAACATATATAATTGGTAAGTTTAATTAATTAATTGATATGCATTGTATATGTATCTATATACGAAATTAAATATGAATATAATGCATGTCATATTGTTAAAGAGGTTAATATTTTATTCTAATTCTACCTACATATGTGTATGCATCTATATGGGTTATATATAAATGTGAACACATACGTGTTACCTGTTGTTATTGTACCAAGATTTAGGACATTTCCCTTCTCTTTGAATTACAGCTATGTTGTGCCCATGATCTATGTTGTAGTAATTTTATATTTAAGACGTTTATTGTTTGGAGTACTAAAATATTTCAGAGTTAATAATTAGGAGAACTTTATTAAAGATATAATACAAAGTGTACCAATTAAAATTTATAATGTATTTAATGTAATAAATAGCAAAGTACGGAATTATATTGTCCAATCACGACGTGTTTTATTTTAACCTTAAAAGCTATGCCTACGAATGAAATACAGTCATATTATGGCGACCTAATAATTTTTTTCACTTCGTCTAATGATCTATAGGTTTCCATGTCTTCGACAGCGCTTGCCTTTATCATTAGTTTGCTTCATTTCCTGAAATACGATTTTTTTTGGGAACAATTTTCACCTTTGTAATTACTGCATCGTCATTATGGAAGTTTTTCTTCACCGACCCCCATCCTCATTTATTAATTTTACAAATTAATATTCAAAGCAATTCTTATTAAAAATAATTGCCATCATAAATCAAAAACTCCAAAATTATAATTCCTCTAACAATAATGATCGTCTTATTTATAATCTTATTGCTCTAAAACTGTATATATATAATTTTATTATATATATATATATATATATATATATATATATATGGTTCCCATATGATCTCTGCAAGAACTTCATCAAATATCAGAGTTTGTGTGTGAAAGAACGGAACAAATACCTTTAACCGTTCTTGGATACGACTACCCTGACTGCGTCATTACTGCGACCACAAAGACGTTCCAATTGGATGTCAAAAGGCCCTTCTCTTTTGAGAGATTACTAC